>OY992807.1:2309649-2570109 GCA_963921375.1 Tiliacea citrago
ATGGATCAGATCTTCTCCTTAAGGTGCATAGCCGAAAAACATCTGGCAAAGCTCAAGAAAGTCTACTGTGCTTTCGTTGACTTGGAGAAGGCGAAATCTTTATACAAGGATTCCAGTGCTTGTGTTAGGTTAAATGGGGCATACACGGACTGGTTCTGCATCTCAAGGGGTGTTAGACAGGGTTGTGTAGCGTCACCGTGGATGTTCAACTTGTACATGGATAGTCGTCTGATAGGTTTGAAAGAGAGTGAGTGCGGATTGAGAATGAATGAGTTGCCTGTCAAATGCCTTCTCTACGCAGATGATCAAGTTCTACTTGCTTCGTCTGCAGAACAGTTGCAAGACATGGTGACCGGGATGGATGAAGCATATAAGAGGAAAGGGATGAATATAAATGTGAATAAGACGAAGGTCATGGTGTTTGAAAGGATGGATGTATCGGTGTGTGATGTGAAAATAAATGATAAGAGTGTGGAGCAAGTAAGTGAGTTAATATATTTGGGGAGTCAGTTTACAAGCGATGGAAAGATTGATGAAGATGTGGAAAGGAGAGTAAATGCGGGAAATAAAGTGAAAGGTGCTATACATGCGATTGTGACCAATCAGTCGATGCCCAAAAAGGCTTGACTGGCTGTTCACAATGGTATGCTGGTGCCTACGCTTATGTATGGAAGTGAGTGTTGGGTGTGGCAAAAGAAGCATAAAAGTAGAATAAATGCAGTGGAAATGCGTTCCTTGCGAAGCATGACTGGCGTAACTATGAATGATAGGCTGAAAAATGAGGTGATAAGGCAACGGTGCAGTTTAAAAGATGTAGTAACAAAAATTGAAAAGAGTATGTTTAGATGGTTTGGTCATGTTGAAAGGATGAGTGAAAGGCGACTAACAAAAGGTTTATAAAGCAGAGGTGAGTGGAAACGTCCGGAATTGGTAATGTTCTTCAGAAAGGTCAGGTGCGTAGTACTCGCAATCGGCGTGCGTGTATGACCAGATGTATGAGAGTAGGCTAAGCAAAAGGAGTCTGTAAGGAGCGTAGCAGGTGGCGTTCTATAGTTTCTGCCTAACCCCATGGGAAGAAGGCGTGAGCGTATGTATGTGTGTTTATTGTGTAATGTTTGTGATAAGAAAATCAAAATGTTGTGTTGTGTAACCAAATGGTCTGTTTAGGGCTAGTCTCAAACAATTTTTTTGTTGATAATAAATATTTTATATTTTGTTCATTTCACAAAAAGCTTTAGAAGAAGAAGATTTTAGATTTTTTTTTGCATTGTTTTGATTTATAATTGCCTTTTATACACATATAATATTGTTAGTTGAGTTTGTATAAGATTCGACATTCAAATTGAACCATTTTTGATAATAAATACGGATAAAACGAAGTAATACATCCTTTTTTATGAAAAAGAATACGTTTGTAATTATTTGTCAATTAAAATGAACACAGAAACAGTTATGAATATTTCTCTGACAGTTTATGCTTCTTAGGTTAACAATGGAAAAAATCTAAATATTTCGTTTACTTGCAAGATGATTTTAATATAAAACTGCATCATTTACTATGACTCCATCCGAAATTAAATTATATGTTTACATATTTTATTAAAAAGTGAAATAACAACGAACTTTTTTTTTAATTTATTTCGGCTTCCTGATAAAAAATATGATATTTTTTACGAAAATCTACTAGTTTATTAATAACGCTACCTATCCCTACTTTTAGAATGACCTAAACGATTTCTTTAATTTTTTGTGATAAATTTAAGCCATATAGGAAAACATGTCAAACTTTGGATGCGTTTTCCCACAAAATAGAAATTTTTTGTTATTTCTTTTTTGAATAAAGGTGCGATGTGTCCACATACAATAACGAGATTAAAAAAATAAACAATTAAACTAAGTTAAAATAAGCCGTGGCAACTAAGAAATTACCAGTCCCTATTGACGGCGGCCGTTCACGAACATTACGCATGGATCAGTACCATTCACCTCAACCATTTTGAAGGGAACTAAATGATCCAACACACGCGCCACCATCAGCGAGACATTACAGTGAGCATGACACACTCTAAGACCCCAGGGCACATTCAAGTCAATGAAAAACATACTCAGTAAATGGCATATTAGGGTGTGGCATGCGAACCCTCTGCGAAACAATCGTGTCGTTAAAGGAGGCTGCGGAAACAGAGCGGGAGATCTTTTCCGCTCACCCGGCCCGCAGCAGGCGCACCGGGCGTTGGCAGAGGGCAGACAATGCCATCTTCCGGCCCCCCTAAAAGGGTCTAGGGACGGTGGACTCCTGGACATCCGCTGCCCCTTATCACGGTTCGTAGTGTTCGCGGCCGGAGGCCGGCAGTATCTGGGGATTGCGGAAGCCGCACTTGATCCCAAGATCCCCGGTGCAAGTGTGGGAAGAAAACACTGGGGTGGTTTTTAGTCAGTAAGACCTCTCCGCCCGCCCCAGGGCAGAGGACATCCATGAGGATTTTCACCGTGAAAAAAATAAATAAAAAAGGGCCATACGAACACGGCACACATTATTAAATACATTACGTGTAAGTTGTTTATTTAAGACGATAAATATTGAATAGTTTGTACAGAGAGCACACCAAGCCTCCACAATCTGTAAATTTTTTTTAAAAGATTTTCTACTTTATCGTTAAAGTATAAGGTTTCAAGGTTGATTGGGACATCAACTGGGAATTTGACAGTTTCGGGTAGCTTGACCTGCTGGCGTGTACATAGCAATTTCAGATGCGGATATTTTCTTGTCTCATACTTTTTAGAGTGTGATTTTTCAGTAGTCGGATTTTAGTTTTTTCCAACTATGTTGGTGTCAGCTTCCGGTCTAACTGGATGCAGCTGATTACCATCATTGAACATGAAGCGACTTTCTATAATTACTGACCCCCACTAACTGGGTAATAAGATATTTCTTGGTAAAACCGTTTGTCAGAGGTTTGGGCTTCTTACGACCCGTGACGACTGTCAAAGATCTACGAATGACAGTCGGGACCAACGGCTAAACGTGCTTACCGAGGCAAGGAGGAGTCTCAATATGTAATGGATGGTCACCCATCCACGAACCGACCGCAGCAGGCGTAGATTAACCTTCAATCGACCTGTGTGGCTGTTTTTATTAATCCACTAGCCCCTCCTCTAAAAACGACAGTCATCCAGCTATTCAAACGTCACGAAATGCTGAAATAGAGAACACAAACACTGTAATTACGATAGTCTAAAGGAATTTCAAGATAGTGAGGTATATCACGAAATTGGATTTTATTAAACTTTCTACAGACGATAAGTTAATGTTTTCCTTGTTTTGTATATTTTTGTATTGTTTTGGTATGGAAAGTCAGAATTAGGGATTATGAACCACGGATTTAAAAAGATACGCGATTTATCAGCAGGAAAACTAGACTAAACTAGTTAGACTACCTATTAGTACTTTTTCACAAAATACAATAATGATAATCCATGATTTTTTAAGCGTACTTTGCGGTCTTTCTGAACAGTGAGACACTCCACTCAAAATTCAAATTCAAAAATTCGTTCTATTCATTCCATTTTTCGATGATTCGATAGGTGAGTGAAAGATCGGGCCGAGTGCCGATATCCAACATCGTTGTATCGGTTCACTAACAAATTAATTTTTCATTTTTGATTCGTTTTGTGTTCAGACGTTTCACTTCGAGTGAAAGATGCCGAATGTATTTTTGGTTTCCTTGGTTTTGTATTTTTGTTTTTTTGCCACCGACTTAAGAAACTAAAGTAATTTTTCACTTTGTAGTGATGTTTTTGGTAGTCCGTTTTTTTTTTTTTGTTTTTCATTTGTTGTTTTTTTGTGAAAAAGTTATAATTTTTAATTTTTTAGTTGTGGTACCTACTCCACACTAATTCAAATACCACTTCCTGCTATGTAAGTAACAGCGACAGGAAGATACTATAAAATCATCCACTTATAGTATGTGTGAAAAATACGTAGGTATTATTGAAGCTCACTCAAAAACTACCCAAGCAAAGTTAATAGAATATATACCTACCGGGCCACCGCACAAGCTTTTGTCTACCAAATGACATAGTAGATTGTTAAACAAGGGGCTAAAATGACCCTTTATACACGAGGTAGTTTTAGGGGAAACCGAGTTATAATGGGTTTTTAGCGCCGTTTGTTACACTATAGTTTTCACTACGATTGCGAGAAAATAAAATAATCCAAGACGACAACAGATTGAAAATTATTTATTTTCGTTTCTCTTCCATCTGCAAATACGGGTCTCCATTCTCACTAGATGATGACATTTTCACTGTTGTAAAATAAATTACGGTCATCAGTTTAATTCCAAATTAAATTCTAATAAATTCGCGCCAATGTATTTTTTATTAATTCTTCTGTAGCCACAATCAAGGACCCAAGGAACATATACTCACCTACGGCGAGGCCGCAACGCACTGCACGGATTCTACCGAAGAGACCGCCGCTTATAGTTCCATTTTCAAAAAAAAAATGTTCTTTTTTTATGAACAGTAATAAGTCGAGTCTATATTCATGATTATTTTACATAAGGTGAATTCGCAGCTATAGCCCGCGAAATTCAAATTTTCTTACGTTTTTTGCTATTTGCAGGTCAGCGTCTGGTTGTATCTTAATCACAATATGATTCGCGACTATAACACATGTGTATTTACATAATTAAAATCATTAAAACAGCTACAGTTACAGCTGCGGATTCACCTTAAAAATAATGATTTTTTCGTTTTTGTAGGCTCATTGTCGTTGATAACAGACAAAAAAACAAGAAACTTTCCCCCTAGAGGCTGATATGTTATTTTAGCCCCGCTATGGTATGCTAAAATTAAGAACTTTTTGAGCAAGAGTAGTAAAAAAAGAATTTTTAAAATCGGTCCACAATGAAATTGACGAACATAATAGTAACAAAAATAAACGTGTACTTATCACAAACCGCGCCTAAAGAAATTTTCACAGCAATAAAGCTACAGCATGTCGGCGCGGCCATGTCGGTAACGCGAACTCACAAGTTTTTCCCCTACCAAAAACCACACAGCGCGCCTAAAGAAATTTTCACTTCATAAAAATACATACAGACAAACATAGAACCTTCTCCTTTTTGAAGTCGGTTATTGAATTAAAAGTAAAGCGTCTGATATCTGCTTTACAATGACTAATCAGTTTGAAGTAAACGGAATTAGCCGATCATTAGTTGATAAAATTAATCGGTGTTTAACCGTTCCTGAAACAACGTTATCAGACAAGCGGTATGCCTGATAGGATTTCCCATCTGTAACTTCTGTTGTTTAGGAGCCTAAGGCTACTTTTCGACCAGAGATAAACTATGTAGCTGTGCTGCGGAAAGCTAAGCTACGAAACTATGTGATCGTGTCCACTAATGCTAAACTGTGTAACGGAGCGAGTAAGATGTGCTATGAAGATGCGCCGCCACGACGTAGCTGTGCGAGGAAAATACGAACCCCGACCTATGCAATGCATCGACAGTAAGGAAGGCACGGGGAGCTGCTGCAGCGCGATGAGCGGAGAGGCGTTCAATATCAAACGCATCCATAGCACGCATCCTTCCAATAAAAACATAGCTTAGTTGAACCCGTTTCCACCAGTGCTATGCTATGTGGACCAATGAATATGGTTGGTGGAAATCAAACGCATCCATAGCTCATATCTTGTGGAAAACTCAAACTCAAAGCATTTATTTCAATTAAACCATTTACAGGCACTTTTGAATTGTCAAAGAGTCGGTCAGTTAGTTAGAAAGTTTAACTATTTACTTAAACCAAAACGTACCTAGATCTCTATGGAGAAGAACAGGCAAGAAACTCCAAGAACACTCTTTTAAATCAAGATATAAAAAAAACCTGGGTGCTTTAGTCTCGTCGCTTCTCTATGTGAGAAAAATGTAAAAAAAAAATTCAAAATATAACATTAAAAGATTAAAAATAAGCCCTGTGGCAGTTAAGAGATGACCAGTATCAACTGACGGCGCCCGTTCATGAACATGACGCGTGGATCAGCACCATCCAGCTCAACCACTTTGTAGCACATCATAATAAACGCAGTACTGTCTCTCCTTCTCTTTTTAATCCATCCAAAGGTTGTCTGTAAAAGATCGCTTTTAGCGATAAGACCGCCCATTGTGTCACCCTATGTAAAATTTCAACATTTATATCTGTAACTTTTATGGTGTACATAATAAAGAGTATTCTATTCTATTCTATTCTATAAACGGCTCCATTGTACTCACATTTACAAAATTGAACGTTGGTATTCCCGCCCCGCCAAGGCAGCAGTTTAGAGTGATATCTTCTGGTATCTCTCTATTAGAATACATATCGTCAATGATCTACGATTGTTAATCTAAATTGTTCGATTTTATCATTATAATCTAACTGTTTGCTGCCGCCCGAAATGTATCTGATGCGAAATATTTATTCCGCATCAGATTGATTCCGTCACGTTATGATGATTGTGAATAAGAGGTTATTTTTAAATATAGGTATTCCAGTATCAATCTGGCCGTTTCCCAACTATGTATGTTGGGGTCGGCTTTCAGTATAACCGGATGCAGATGAGTACCAGTATTTTACATGGAGCGACTGCCTATCTTACCTTCACAACCCCGTTACTGGGTAACACAATACCCGTTGTCAGACTTTTGGGCTTCTGACTACCCGTAACTACTGTCAAAGATGACGAATGAATGAAGACTGACAGTCGGGGTCAACGGCTTCTGCCAGGGTTGCGAGTTTGTCCGAAAGGGATGTCTACCCGTGTGTTAAATTAATGTTGCCATTGTAGCGGCACGTTTTATAATTAATACACAAGATATTTCAACAGATCAATGTAATTTAAATATCATTGTGCAATCAAACATGCGTTACTGCAGTTGAATCATTAAGTTCATCTTGTGATCTTTTGTGATAACATCATTTAATCATCATTTTGATAAAAGGTACATGAATTTACCTGATAAAAGATGTCCTAACAAGGTTTAAATATTTTAAGGAAAAAACAATGAGGAAAAACTTACTTTAAAACTGTTTTGAAAGTCTGTGTCTAAGATTTGATTTCCTTTTATTTTTGGAACCGACTTCTGAAACTATTTCTTACATTATGTCATCATTATTAGCAATCCAGCAGTCGACTGATATTCATAATGGCCTCCCAAATTGCGTACTATTTAACTCAATTCTCAGTTACTCGTTCCACTTAAGGTAGCCTAAGGGCGTTTGTCCACCACCACCGTCAACAGGACGTCAATGACAATGAGATGACGGCGCCAATTGTAGCGAAACATACATTTACTATGGCCGCGTGTCTAACTGTCTACCGCATTTCCGTCACCCGAGCGCCGGGATTCCGGCCCCGGAATTTTCGAGTAGTTCGGCGCCGTTCGCCCAACATTTGTTTTGTATATCATAAAACATAATGAACCATCACCGTGACGTCACGTTCGGTTTGAATAATCTTGTTTCTGGTTGACGGCTGCAGTGAACAAACACCGTTAGGTTGTCTTTGAAAGATCGCTTTTATCGATAACACCGCCCATTGTGTCACCCTATGGAAAATTTCTACATTTATGTCTTGAATCCTTATGGTGTACTTATTAAAGAACAATCTTCTCTATTTGAAAGAAGTCCCAATTTTGTTGGATTGGATTTGCGATCTCCACCCATGAAAACATCTATCCCAACGGTCATCAGTTCTACGCTTCAGCTTGCTTATATATAATAGGCTTTGTCGAAGTTTTGTTGTTGTTGTCTGCCAAATAACCTCACCTTTATATATTTATAATACCAGAAAATCGCAGATGCATTGCAATCTCGGGGATAAAACAAGTCTCATGTACTGTAATTAAGGACCTATAGGGTCTGGTTTAAGGCTCTAATTATTTCCTGACGCATGTTATAAAGCAAAGTCCTCTGCCGCGTCTGTCTGTCTGTCCGATAGGGATGGCGTAGTGGTTAAGCGATTGACTGCCGCGCTGTGTGTCGCGAGTTCCATTCCCGCACGGAACAAATATTTGTATGACCTACAAGTAGTTGTTCCGCGTCTGGCTGTTTGTGTATGTGAGTTTAAATGTTTGTAAACGCACCCACGATACAGGAGTAATTCCTAATGTGGGGCAACGTTTTTTTAAAAAAAAAAAAGAACGCGATAAACTCAAAAACTGCTGAACGGATTTTTAAATGGATATAAATATAATTTTACCAATAGACGGACTGATTCATAAGGAAGGTTTGAGTGTATAATTCACTAAGGTTTTGTGTAAATTGACTGAAATATGACGATTATTGTTGAAAATGTCGGAAAAAGTCATGCCGAATGAGCTTTACCGGTGTGAGCCGCGTAAACTGAAAGAGATACTTAGAAATTATATTTTACAGGATTGTACATCTTAAGAATTTCAACAAAAAGTCTACGATAGCATATGTCTATTTTCTAAGGATTACCCACATTAACCAGTTTTATTTTTCAGAGCTTGATAAAGAAATTAGTATTATTTCCGAAGCTATTTTAACTGGGATTATATTAATCCTTATCCAATAAATATGTTATTTAAAATGGGCGTTTAATTTAAATTAAGTTATGTCTTACATCATATCATTTAAATTAATAAATTAAAAGATATCACAAATTCAAAATTACGCGTAACAAAATAATTATGGTAGACAATGGCCTTTTCCTCTGCTATTACTACGACAGACAAACGGCTATACGGATTTGAGAGAAATTTAGAACACAGATTGTTTATAATCCCGGTAGTACATTTCCGTTGGATAATTTGCGACCTCCACGCAGCCGAAGCCGCGGGTAAAAGCTAGTTAAGGATAATAATGAATAATTTCAGAATTATGAAAACAATAGGCGATTAGGATGTCTATTATATTAATTGTGACGTCCAAACATACCAAGATAATATCATAATCATTTTTGTTTTTGTTTTCGTCATCATTAGAGATCGGATATTCGGATGCATATTCACCTAAAGTTTGAGAGTTGACTAGTATGGAGTGCGCTTCAGCACGGGAAAAAGTGTCGGTTTCCAGGACTGACAAGTTTTTAAGAACTACTCTTTTGTACTGTGTATCCCCGAATAAATATATTTCATTATAGAATAAAAGGTTTTGAAGAAATATTAATAGTGTTTTTTAAACGTGTTATATTTTCCACAAAATTCTTGCCTAGTTCTAAATAGATAAGAAATATTTTTTTATATAAATACAAAATTGTATACCTACACACTGGTTATTAATGAAACGCCGCGATCCCGGAATAAAAAAGTATTTTAAGAAGCCGGGACAAAAACATACTTTAGGTAAATATGCATCCGAATATCCGATCTCTAGTCATCATTCATCATCTTGGCAGGTGGGTTGGCGATCGCAGTATGGTGTTAAAATGCATAGAGAACAGCAGCTCTCAATATGTAGAGATGCATAGGGAAGACGGGTCGTCGGTATCATCCCTCCCCCTCCAAGTATCAAGGGGTGTCCCTCAGGGATCGATTCTGGGGCCGTTGTTGTACATTCTGTACAGTGCCGATATCTTAAAATCCTTTGTTAACTGCAAATTTCATATGTATGCTGACGATATCCAGTTGTACATATCCTTAAAGGGGAATGAAACATCTTTGGCAGTGCAGAAAATGAATGAAGACTTGCATATGGTGGTTGTATGGTCGGAGGAAAACTCTCTGGTTCTGAACCCTCTCAAATCTAAATTTATGGTGCTGGGTTCTAGGAAACAAGTTAGTGCAATACTGTCTGCCAACCCTGAGATAGTTATCACGGTAGAGAAAATTGAGAGAGTGGAGCAGGCATGCAATCTAGGGCTAATTATAGATCCAGAGTTGCGCTTTGAGGCCCATGTGACCAATGTTCTCCGGAATTGTTTTTATAGGTTAAAGGTCTTATATGGAATACGGAAATTCCTAAGCGTGCCAATTCGGAAACAACTTGTTGACAGTCTCATCCTATCCAAGTTAAATTACTGTGACACAGTCTATGGGCCATGCCTGCTTTCAAGAACAGAGCATGTGATCCAACGTATCCAGAATGCATGTGTTCGTTTTTGTGTTAACATTCCGCGGAGAAGTCACGTTACTCCATATTAAATTTATTAAAGATGAATGCCAGGAGGAAGCTTCATTTAGCCAACTTGTTGTTTGGAATCATTACAACTCATAAACCACACTATCTCTATGAAAAGCTAACTTGGAAACAAAACCATCTTAAGTATAGTCTTCGCTCCATGGTAAGCCCACTGTTGGTGCCAATGCACAGAACTACAGCTTTCAGGGGGTGTTTCAAGTTTGCAGCCACGCGCTGTTGGAATGATCTCCCACCACCAATGCGACGCCTGAAAACAATACAATCCTTTAAATTCCAACATAAAAAGTTACTCATACGTGAACAAATTTCCCTTCAATCTTAGCCATGTACTCTAGTTTTCATTCACTATACCTCAGCGGTCACGGCATGCAGGCACTGGCTTGGGATCTCCTAGGGAGTGGGCTGCTTGGGATTCGCTCTTCTGTTAGTGGGGTTGTATTAATCTCTGTGTTTCGGCACCCATAAGCTTATGAACGCCACCTTGTTTCTGCAATTTACGGTTAAACCTAATTTAATCAACTGACAAACTATGGCTTGTCAGGTATAGTTTCCTTGATATCAAATTTATCCTAATTTATTATCCAATCCAATCTAATTTCATTTATTTAATAGTATTAAAATTCTTTATTATTCACGATGATAAATAAAACAATTTATTTAGCACTTACCATTTTGTCCTGGTCCGTGGTTGAAGTCACCGATTTTGTCATCTACACCATAATATACAAATTTCACGAACACTGTACAAATACTATACTTATTTAATACTCAGTCACCCAATGCATCCTTTGTTAGATAACATCCTAGCATTCTTTACATAATGCGCCATGTTATTTAATTATGTAACCCTTTCTGAGATGTAACCAACCATTACGTAAAAACGTCAAATTCTTTATGACAGCTGACAGCTGCACATAAAGATTGCGTAACATGCGCTCGGCGCTTCAGTCGTTGCCGACGTTACTGAATGTTGCCATTCTAGATATTATATTTATATAAACATAGATAACGAAGTATCGCATTTATTTTATTTTGTTTATTTTTATCTCATTATGCTGCACTGGTTGACGTCATCACGTCAACGCCGGCTGTCGCTGAAAACCAGCGCTGGGGCTCTGTCTCGCATAGGGTCGCAGCATTATGCTGAGCGATGGCCGTTTTGCGTGAATGTGACGCATATTTTCCCTCAACTTGTTCTTTCGTGTTTGTGTTTTTATTTCTTTGCGTTATGTTTACCGCAATTAAACGTATTTTCTTTCTTTCTTTCTAGAACGCTGCTGCCCATTCTCTAGTAAGTCCCTTAGTCGCCTTTTACGACACCCACGGGAAGAAATGGGGTAGTGCTATACGTCCGGCACCACACGGACATTTTCATTTTGTTTTCGTATTCAACTAAAATTATATATTTTAATATTATAAAATTGCCCAGAAAATAGTGATGTCCTCGAGACGGCGATCGATTCCGCGACCGAACTTGGCAGTTCAGAATGATATGATAGCCCTTAGTCGCCTCGCCCGGAGGACACGGTGGAGGTCTGCCCAGCTTGGGCGGAGCACCGCCGTGTCCTCACGGAGGCGATCGGCAGCGGCGATCTCTCGCGTCCGGGCCTGGTTCAGGCCCTGGTTCGGAGCGAGAGTGCATGGGAGGCCGTCACCTCGCGTGAGGGTGAGACAAGGTTCGCGCCCTCGTGCCGCAAGTCGCAAGCCGATTTCCGGCCACCGTAGGCGCGGGCCTGCGGACGGTGAGCGATGGGTAGCTCGCCGTCCGATAAGGACTAGGCCTGGGTCGACGGCGCGTTGTGTTCCACGCGCGCCTCAAAGAGATGTCAGCACAAACTGACGGGGTCCATTAGGACCAATGCCTGCCGGGGTTGCGAGTTTGTCCGAAAGGGATATCGTGTGCTGGTCCAGCTCCATAGGACAATCTAGAGTCTAGACAAAATCAAACTGGTTGCTATTTTTATGGTAAAATCTGTTATTTTTATGATATTCATTTTACATTCTGTGATAACCTATACTCACACACTGACTTATTTTTTTAGAAAAACATACTTGTATGATGTTTGTAAATATGTGAACACCACGTATCTATCTAATAATTAAGTTATTTTTCATTGCTTAGTTTTTAATTCGTTTTACCTATTATGGTATAGTAATTTTATTCTAGGTGCATCGTCTTCACATATAATTAATGTAATCAAACAAAATATTGTAAAACATTTTTAAAAGAGTACCGGTGGAGTTTCTTGCCCATTCTTCTCCATACGAAACTACCTTTTGGAAGGGGCAACTAGAATCAATTCTATTTTTTTTGTAAATTTTGACGTTCAAAAGTGCCTCTTATGTGCCTATTTGAAATAAATGGTTTGACTTTGACTTTGACTTTGACGTGGCCCTGGCACACAGGCAACGGAAGGAACACGGGTGGGTTTTAGTCAGTAAAAGTCTGACACGCCCTCCCGCTCCGCCCATAGCGGGAGAAGTTATTTGATAAATTCCCACCCAAAAAAAAAAAAAAGACAAAACAAAACGATGGCAGTGTGTGGACAAGATTAAACGTGTTTTGTCATGCTGGCACATCGACCTGTCAATATTTCTGGCCGCGTTCTAGCGGTCGCGCCGAACTACTCGAAACTTCGGCGGCCGAGATGTCAGCGCTCTGGTGACGGACGTGCGGTGAACATACGGCCATAGTATACATTATGTAATGCTACTTTCGGCGCAGTCATTGCGTTCTCGATGACGTCCCGGTGACGACTGCGGTGGGTAAACGCACTAACTCTGGAGTTCCTTACCCATTTTTCTCCATGACAAACTTCCTTTTAGAAGGTGCAATTATAATCAATTCTATTTTATTGTAAAGTTTGACATTCAAAAGGCATTTTAATAGCCTACTTGAAATAAATGATAATAATATGAGTTTGAGTGCTGACCTTTATAATAAGTATCAGGTCTAATTTCATCAAAATTTATTCAGCAAAAAAATGTATACAGCAAGATTGAATTACAAACATGTATCACTTTTGGTTACCAAAATAAGAAAATTCAAAGTTTTCGTGACTTTAACGTTCATATTTTTAAGAGCGGCCAACCCGGTGTGAAATGATTTAAATATATAGGATTATGGCTAATCCTGTTTAAATCCTTTCACAGTACAAGAAACTATCATTATTTTCTTAGAATTTCGTGGGGTTTGCCCCAGGAAAGATTTTCGTAGTAGCAATTTCGGCTGATAAGAGGAAATATGAAATATAAATACAATTTTATAGAATACTTACAATCTTTAAAATTTTACGGTTTTAATCATAGATAGAGAGTAAGGTTCCGTATGTTATTTTATGGGGCTCGTGGCTAAATGATAACAGCCACACGGTCATTTGAAGGTTAAATTATGTTTTCTACGGTCGGTTCGTAGATGGGTGATCATCCATTACATATCGAGGCCCCTCCATGCCTCGGAAAACACGTGAAGCCGTTGGTCCCGACTGTTACGAGTTTACGTAGATTTAAACAGTCGGTATACAAGTAGCCAGAAGCCCAAAAATCTGTCAACTAGTCTTACCATGAGGTACCGTGTTACCCAGTTATAGGGTTTTCAGATAGGCAGTCGCTCCATGTAAAATACAGATATTCAGCTGCATCCGGTTAGACTCGAAGCCGAACCCAACATAGTTAGAAAAAGGCTAGTTCGGTTGATTGATGTTATTTTATGAGTATCAAGAAGATCTTTTAGAAGTGTCGGCATACAAGTAAGTCTGTTATACATCAGACTCTGCTGTAGCTCACTGTAGTTGTCATACATTCGGTCTTCTGACTACCCGTAACGACGCCTCCTTTACGACCCATGGAGGGGTTTCCAGTATCAGAACAAAATGTATGGTCAACTATACACGGGCCGAACGTAGCAACCACAACTTATACTTGATCAAAACACTACACACAAACAAACACCTCATAACACACAACACACACACCAATATACAACACAACTAACATTACACTCACGAACACGAACACACACACACACCACTTTCCCATTCACACCCCCACTTTTTTTTCTCCACACCTGCATTCATCCTTTCATGCTCAAATAAATCTAAAATTAATTACTTACTCAGCTAACTCACATTTTTGTTTCATGGTAAAATTAGCATCGACGCTCGAAACCTAGATCCATCATTTGCACTTCAGCTTGGTCGAATCACTGTCTCCTAAGATACAGGCCATCCCTAGTTTAGGAGACAGGATTTAAATTTTTGTTTTTATAGACAATTATTTTATTTTATTTTTTTCCACTTGTGTCCATTGTTAGTTGTTTAAGTCTTAGCATGTAACTAGTATACAACCCGTGTCTATGTATATTTTGAATCAATAAACTTATTATTTATTTATTTATCGATCGATCCATCCATAACTGACTTGCGGGTCATAGTTCAAGGTTCAAAGCTTTAATAATAGGTGGGTATCGGGTAATGGAGAGGGCTATGCCTGGTGTTTCCGTACGTGATCGAATCAGAAATGAAGAGATCCGCAGGCGAACCAACCGACATAGCTCGAAGAATTGCCAAACTTAAGTGGCAGTGCACATTGCTCACAGAACAGATGGCCGATGGGGCTGAAAGGTTCTGGAGTGGCGACCGCGTAACAGAAGTCGTAGCGTTGAAGGCCTTCTAAAAGGTGGACCCATGACCTTGTGAAGGCCGCAGGTATCCGCTGGATGCGGCAAGCACAGAACCGGTCGAAGTGGCAGTGCTTGGGGGAGGCCTATGTCCAGCAGTGGACGTCTTTCGGCTGAAATTATGATGATCAAGTAGGTATCTATAACATTTCAGTGCGAGTGCTGTATTGATCAGATAAAGTCCCAGTGGAGTGTCCTAAGACCCGTTCACTTGCACTTTTGAAGACCTAAAGAATGTCACTAATACCGCAATCAACATCACCACTGCTACACCACCTACTGGGGTCAAACAATATAATAAATATCGAACAAAATACCTTCGACACGAATAGAACAAGAACAAGATCCAAAATAATTGGTAATATTCCGCTACGTGAAAGAATATATCGATTAGATTGACGCAGTAAAAATAGAAAAAAAAAAAAACAGTAGGCTAGATTTTAAACTTATCTATTCTATCAAATCTAGCATCAAATCAAGATAATCTAATCAGAACAAAGATCAGTGTTTTTCCTTGCAACTCGCGGAACCCTCAATCATTATCACGTGTTTACAATTACATCGATTGCTCGTTAATCACTAATTATCTTGGATTACCAAAAGATATAGAGTATAAAATATATTTCGCTATTCACATTCGACGCATTACTAAAGTGGTCTTGTGACTGTGTGTGCAAAAATAAAATAGAACACCCAAATAAAGGAATGTTAAGTAAGTCCTATTTTATATTATATTTACTCCAAAAAACAAGTTGACGGGACCAACTTATTCGTAGATCTCATAAGTTGGTCCCGGCTGTCATTTGTATATCTTATAAATTAGTCCCGGCTGTCATTCGTAGATCTTTGACAGTCGTTACGGGTAGTCAGAAGCCTGAGACAACCAATCTTACCAAGGGGTATAGTGTTACCCAGTCACTGGGTTGTGGAATAGGCTGTCGCTTCTTGTAAAATACTAGTATTAAGTTGCAACCGGTTAGACAGGAAGCCAACCCCAACATAGTTGGGAAAAGGCTAGGCAGAGGTTGATGATGAGTTGAATCAAGGAGTGATGTCCATTAAAAGTATTTATTGGAACTTTTTAATTGACAAAGATGAGTTAAATACAATGGTCAGCTTGTCAAAGAAGCAGTAATCTACACTATGAAACAGGGAGTTTCATAGTGCAGATGCGCGCCTCTTTGTGCATTAAAATAACTGCCTAACCAGACCTCAAGTGAAGGTTGATATTTTTAGTCATTAGACCATTAATTGTAGCTGTTATAAATAATTAGCCCATGATTGGTTAAATCAACAACCCATATAGATTATACCATCAAGTCAAGCACATACGTGCTAAATCATTAATTTCTTATTTTGCTGCTGTTAAAGTAACATGATTTATCTAAGAGTGCCGGGTGATCTGAAACTCAGGACCCTTCTACCTCAGAACACCTTTCTCTATCGAAGATTGTGCATTTTATTAACTACTAGCTGCCCCCCGCGGTTTCACCCGCGTAAGTCTCGATCCCGTGGGAATATGGAGATAAGTAGCCTATGTCTGAATCCAAGGTGTCAGCTACCTCCATACAAAATTTTATCAAAATTGGCCCAACCGTTAGAGCGTGAAGAAGTAACAAACATACACACACGCTCACAAACTTTCGCCTTTATAATATTAGTATGAAGTGTGATGTGACGTGATGTGATTAGTGTGATGTGATGATGTCATGATGATGATATATATAGTGTGAAGTGTGATAGTCTGTAATATGATTAATCCATTAAACGATTTTGGAATTCTAATCATCATCATCCTCCTGATTTCAATTTATTGGAGGTCGGCGCCATATATGTCTTCTCCTTCCATACATCTCTATTAGTCGTCATCTCGGTAGTGACCCCTTATCATCTTTTACATAATCCATCCATCGTTTTTTGGTCTTCCCCTACTCTTACACGAAATTCTGCTAAGGAAAAAACATTTTCACCGACTTCAAAAAGATGGAGGTTATATAGTTGTAGGCCAAGACTTTTCCCAACTACATTGGGATTTGCTTTGCAGAATATCAGTATTTTACATGGAGCGACTGCTTATCTGAGCTCCACAACCCAGTTACTGGGTAATACGATGCCCCTTGGTAACCCTTAGTAGTAGGTACGGAAACCAATAAGGAAGCTCCTATTTAAATAATAATTAAAATTACCTATTACAACATAATTAAATGACGTCGTATTAATCAATATATTTTTTAAGATAATAATATGAAAACTTGTTAATAATGATTCATTATAATCTACGCTTAATTATCGGATTAAGATTTTGAATAACGTACGTAAAGGATTTAAAATTTATTTCGTTTGTAAACAATAATAATTTTGTTAAAATTTGTACTTCATTTTAATTTCGTTAATTACAATAATCTTAGTCTGAATTTGTGACCGGTTGATGACAATAGGCTCGCTCCTGTTACATGGGATTTAAACATGACTGTCGAAATGCGGGTTTACATATTATGTACACCTCTGCTTAACGCTTCGGGGAATACAGGCGTTATGTATAAAAATATATTATTTATATTAATGATGCAATACTTATAATTATAACCGGTAGTCTAACACTAATCAATTACAAAACAAAATGGCGATATATTAGATTATAATTATATCTTTTGCACGTTTTCATGGTTTATCGTACGATACATTGTATGTTGTAGATTATAAAGACTAATTATAATCAATTTCATTAACTGTATAATTTTAAACAAGTAGTCATTACCGTGGCTACGCGTCCTCACGTGAATTTCATGTATATTGGTTTAAGAGATGTGTTTTGGCCTAGCCTTTTCTCAAGTATGTTGGAGTCAGCTTCCAGTTTAACCAAATGCATTTGAATACCAGTATTTTACATGGAGCGACCGCCTATCTGACCTCAACAACCCAGTTACTGGGTAACACGATACCTCTTGGTAAAACTGGTTGTCAGGCTTTCGAGCTTCTCACTACCAGTAACGACTATCAAACATCGAAGAATGACAGCCGGGACCAACTTATAAGATACACAAATGACAGCCCGGAATATCTTATAAGATCTACGAATGACAGCCGAGACGAACTTATGAGATCTATGAATAAGTTCGTCCCGGCTGTCATTCGTAGATCATGAATGACGGTCGGGACAAACGGCCTAACGTGCTATCCGAGGCACAAAGGCTCTCGTTATTTAATCCATCATCCTCGAACCGGCCGTGGCAATCATAGGTTAGCCTTCGATTAACCCGAGTGGCTGTTATTATTTAGCCACGAGCTGTAAGATTTTAAAAATGAAATGAAATGAAATTAAATGAAATCCTTTATTCTGTAAATAAAGTTGTGTATACGAGTCATTAATTTCATGTCATACGCATACTCTGTATACGTGTCCGACCAGTCAGATTCATGAATTTAACCGCGTTTGTTATCACACAGCTTCAAATCTTTATTTATACATTAATTAATTTACACACAGAACACCTGGAGGAAAATAATTAAAGAAAAGCAGTCAAAGTTCAAAGTCTTTGATACTTTGATGAAAATAATCACAAACAATTTTAAGATACCTACAAGCTAATCTGTGTAAAATCGTAATCTTTATACCATATTGTGTAGTAAAACAAAATGTATAATAAATATAATTGTGGATGGTAATATAAAATTTTGTAAAGACCAATAATAAAATGACTACCTCCAATAAAACTCTAATAAAAACATACCTACAGTCAATTTTACCATCGCAGCCTTTAATTTTTTTTTCTGTAATCGGATAAGAATCACAAGTCACTAATTAGGTATTTGAAAAACTCACACAAACATCAGATAGGCAGAAAATTGCTCCAAGTAAAAATACTGATTCTACCATTAGACCGGAAGCCGACCCCAACATACCTGGGAAAAGTCTAGTCAGATGATGACCGCTTAAGCACACAAATGCTCGGGCCTAAAGCAGTTTCTACCAGTCGTACTTCCACTAATTTACTTATCTCTTCCAGAAACCCTTCTTCTCCTGACGGTGCTTGCGCTAGTCCAGGCCCGTCCCAGCGATGACGTAGACCCGACCAATGCTAGGTTATACGAGTTCCACGAGGACTGTCCCCCTACAGAGGTCCACTTCCTGCTCCCACACGAATATGACTGCACAAAGTTCTACTACTGTGAATATGGCTTGAAATGGATTGAACCAAGGGACTGCGCCCCTGGGACAGAGTTTAATGCTGAAATCCAGGTTAGTCTACCTTTTATTATTTTCTTAAGACCATAAGAATCGTTCGTGCCGTAACAATATTAACCAGTCAGCAAGGCTAAAGGAGTGCGGTGGACGAAAATTCAAATATCAGCATTTAAGGAGGCCTAGGCTGCAGTTCATAACTGCGATAAAATGAAGAAGGGTATATTGAAGAAGGTTGAAATAATATAGAACAAAATTGGATGAACAAAATCAAATAAGAGTCCACATATGTTGGCTTTCTAACATAAAATCCATACTAATATTAAGTATACTTAAATGCGAAAGTAACACTATCTTAAGTCTGTCTGGCAGCTTTTCACGCGTAAAACATTGAAACGAAGGAAGGGGTGAAGGATATAGACCTGGTGAAGGATATAGGCTACTTTTTATTCTAGATCGCAGACGGAGTCGCAGGCAACAACTAGTCCCTTATAAAAAAACAATTGCAATCTTTGATTTTTTTCTAGAATGACTGGTTATATCATAATTTTATTATTTATTCCGTAGGTTTGTGTTCATCCAATCTCTTCGGGATGCACTTTACCAGGATACGCCACCACGCCTGAAGATGAAACACCACCACCAGGAACAGCTCCAACAATTGCACCAACTGCTGCCCCAACAACACCTGAAGTTACAACTCCTGAAGTTATAACTCCTGCACCAACAACACCTGAAGTTATAACTACTGAACCAACAACTCCTGCAGTTACAACTTCTGCACCAACAACACCTGTAGTTACAACTTCTGCACCAACAACACCTGAAGTTACAACCTCTGCACCAACAACTCCTGAAGTTACAACTTCTGCACCAACAACTTCTGCACCAACAACTTCTGCACCAACAACTTCTGCACCAACAACTTCTGCACCAACAACTTCTGCACCAACAACTTCTGCACCAACAACTTCTGCACCAACAACTTCTGCACCAACTACATCTGCACCAACAACTTCTGCACCAACAACTCCTGAAGTTACAACTTCTGCACCAACAACTTCTGCACCAACAACTTCTGCGCCAACAACTTCTGCACCAACAACTTCTGCACCAGCAACTTCTGCACCAACAACTTCTGCACCAACAACTCCTGAAGTTACAACTTCTCCACCAACAAATCCTGAAGTTACAACTTCTGCACCAACAAATCCTGAAGTTATAACTACTGAATCAACAGCTCCTGGAGTTACAACACCAGCAACAACCAATGGCCCTGTCGATCCAAATCCACCCACAGTTGCACCTTCAACGTCAGGTAAAGAATTTTCAAATCAATCACAAAATATCTTCATGCCTGAATTCCCTTGGCGTGGAAGAGTGAATAGAATAATTTATTATTTTTCAATTTAAGTACCAAAGAAAGACACATTAAAATAAAATTTAATTTTATCTTATTTTCATCTGGTGGCAAACACCTGCATCCGCCAAGGTACCTTCCTGCCGTACTGAACAACTTTGAATATGTACAGTCACACCTTGACGGATGCAAGTGACTAAATGCCCACCAATGTTGGTGAGCGCATCACTTGAGAACGGCTGGTCCACATGGCTATTTATTTATTTTAAAATGTTTTTAATAGTCCGAACTAGGTTTTTAGGGATAAAAAAATGGAAAAGTTGCCCGGAAAATTTCAAAATTCGGGAAATATTGAAAGTAGTTTTTCCTACGTAATATTTGTATGAACTGTCCACTTATAATATTCAACATTTCAATTACATTTGAATGGTCTTGCCATTGAAAAGTAAATGAAATGTTAACTGTAAAATGTTTCTTGGGTCAGCTAGTAAAAAATAAAAACAAATAATTCAACAATGCTAAGGAATACTTAATTAGATTTCTTATCATCGTCTCCTGCCCGTATCCCATTTTTTTTCGGCGCAGCATGTCTGCTTCTTCCATTAACTATTTGGCCAGACTAGAACTTACATGTGTATCCCCTTATGTATTGTATAGCCAAATTACACCCTCCTTCTCTTTCACAGCTCCTGACACTGATGACTTTGAAACCTTAGATAATGGTTGTCCTTCTGACATCCACATTCACAAGCTTCTTCCTCACGAGGAGTATTGCCATAAGTTCTACTACTGTGACAAAGGTCAACTGGTTTTGAGGTACTGCGCACCTGGAACCTACTTCAACCCTAAACTCGAGGTTAGTAAAGGAAACTTAATTTAAAAAAAAAATCAGTAGTCATCACACTAATATTATAAAAGCGAAAGTTTGTGAGTATGTGTGTGTGTGTGTGTATGTTTGTTACTTCTTCACGCTCAAACGGCTTGACCAATTTTGATAAAATTTTGTATGGAGGTAGCTGACACCCTGGATTAAGACATAGGCTACTTTTTATCCTGATATTCCCACGGAATCGATTTACGCGGGTAAAACCGCGGGGCCCAGCTGGTAGACTATAATTTCGAACGTTAAAGTTACATAATATATACAGCCTTACCAATTTCCAGTGGTTGAGCTGGGAAGAAGTACTGCAACAAACTCAACAGCAGTGCCTTTCTTTTATTAACGTGACATATACCAAAATTATTCTTACTAAGGGGTGTCGTGTTACCTGGTAACGGGATTGTGGAGGTCAGATAGGCAGCGACTCCATGTAAAATACCGATATTCAGCTGCATCTACGACCCCAACATAGTTGGGAAAAAGCTAGGCAGATGATTATATATAGGTACGAGAATAGATCAAGCCGTGTAGAAATATTAGTTAGTAAGGTTACTTGCTTTGTTATTATCAAGGTTTTCTGTTGTAGTCAATCTTTAATAAAGCTATTCAACAAAACAATATGACTGTCATCAATTATATTACTTTGCGGAAGTCAGCACTTACCTCTGGTAAAATCCTCTAATATTTTTATGACATTTCCGCCACTGCGCAAATCCGGCAAATCATATCATTTTGTTATGGATTAAGTACTCATAGAATTATATTTGTTGATTAAAAAAGATTAGTAAAGGATACATGAGTAAGGTTAGATTTAAAAGGGGAAGACCTGTCGATTATTTTACCTTGAACTACTTCAATTGATAAAAATAATAAAGTTAAAATTGATATGCGACCAATAAGACGCGTAAGGTTAGATTTGAAAAGGGGAGTCCTGTTGTTTGCAGTACCTTCATTTGATAAAGGTTATAAAGATAATATTATTTAAAATGATAAGTGAACAATGAATGACCTGACTACTAAAGATTAGGACGCGTTATTTCTTACCACGGCTGGTATTAAAGATGAAAGGGATAAAATATAAAGAATATTAACCCTTAAAAACTATCTTCTTGTCAGTCAACACAAGTAGTGCAATATGCTACACGCCAGTTTTAACTTTCTAGCATTCATTTCAGCTGTCATAGCAATATATTTTAAAGGGAAGATGAAACTGTTAAACCTTGTAGGGGATGGCATTAATGAGTCGACAATTTCTCAGACGGAAAAATTTGAAAATAATCATGATAATACTTTTAAAAAAAGTATCAATACCTATGGTAAAAGACGACAAGAGAAGCATGGCAACGAAGGGAAGAGGCCTTTATTCGGCAGTGTATGAAACAAGGCTGCAAAAAATGACGATGATAGTAGAATAGAATCTATGAATAACTTTTCTCAAACTGAACATAGACATGAACCTAACAAATCTCTCCTTTTTTTAAAGGTCTGTGACTGGCCCCACAACGTAGACTGCGTCAACGATGGCTCCTACGAGTACCCTACTACCTCTGCCCCCGCTACTCAACCTCCATCTCCCCCTGGAGACGGAGACAATGACATCGGCGATATCCTGGACAACGGGTGTCCCGCCGACTTTGACGTACATCACCTTCTTCCCCACGAAACAGAGTGCAACAAATTCTACTACTGCGTTTTTGGTCAAAAGGTCGAAAGGAGCTGTGCTCCCGGAACTTATTTCAACTATGAGATCCAGGTCAGTTTGTCGTTTAAATATGCGTTGCGTAAGAAATTACCGAAGCATTATATGACTGTTTATCTGTGTGTTGAATGTTAAAAGAATATTTAGTTGAAATCAGACGCTTCCCGAGTGTATGTTCATTTCTGTTTCACGCTACGTACCAACAAAATAACGTAGAAATTAACGTGATGATTCATTTTGTGTTCTGACTTTTTACTTCGAGCGAAAGATAAAACTGAACAAACAGTGAAGTGTTTGATATCAGCTTTATGGCTTGTTTCACCATCTACGAGTAACTTTTCTGGCTTACATATTATATTTTGATATATATATATGTAGATATATTGGTTTCAATTCTGTTCTGTTTATCTGTTAGATGTCTTATCTGGAAACTGTGAAATTATCCCTTATTGTTGATACGTCATTGGTAATGATATTTTTTTGTATGTTACTGGGTTTTCTTTTAAATTATTTCGTTAATTATATCTGTTTCTTCTGCATTCTCATAGTTTGAGTTTTCAAACCGAAGATCTGTTGTTTAATTTGCAAAATTCGTTTCCAAAATTCACTGTGATCCTTTCGACTCTAGCTGATCATTAATACCAAATCGTGTGTTATTTATCAATAGTTTTGTTATGATCCAAATATATCTTTGAATAATTTCTTTTAAATAGATGAATACAAGTACAATTCCAACATGACTTATTAATTTCCTTATTTGTTTACGGTAGTTTTTACATTATTAATCGTATAGAAAACCGATTCTGCCCGTGACTTCGTTGGCGTGAAATTTCATACGACGCCTCTGTAATATAACTTCTCATTAGAGAAAGAATTCTCAGAATCGGATGAGTGCTTCCGAAGATTATACTATTCCCTACATACAAGCTTATTCTTAGCTTCACAAGAGTATTTGTATTTTCAAAATCATAAACTCGTGTAGCTGATAAAAATGGCAACAAAACACAATTTTTAACAAAAAAAAAACATTTTATTAACACCTTGTAAAAATAATTCAATTTTTCGATAATTACTGATACGGTATCGCATTGTATTGATTTCGTTTTGCGCATTAGCCGAGTCATAAATTTATTGCAAACCTACTTACAGAAATAAAAATCATTTTTATACAGGGCGTCCCACGGATATGGAGGGAAACTACTTTGAATATTGTAGATGGAACATTTTACTGAAAGAAGACATTATTTGAATTAAAAAAAACAATTTAAACTGCATTCATAGATATTTAAATAAAACATGGTAAAACCGAAAATCGAACCGAACATTTTTAATACAAAATTAATCAACTTATCAAATGTTGCATACAACCAGGCATCTATTAATTACGTATCTCTTTATCATTTTATCATGCACTTAAATTATAATAGGGAAATGATGCGTACTTCTCAAGTGGGTACATTTATTAGTAATAGGTACTTATGATAATGTCAGTTGTATGTCCTTACGGCAATGTCAACTTTTCATTTTTCTGAACAAAATTTCACATCAAATGTTAAAATTCATGGTCTTCCTTTTATTTGTGACACTAAATAATTTTATTAATCATTCAGTTCCAAGCAATAAAGGCAAGATGTATCATTTCATGAAATGAGGAGCTTGTGGCTAAATAATAACTGCCGCACGGGTCGATCGTTCAGGTTAAGCTACGCTTGTCCCGGTTGGTCCGTGGATGGGTGACCATCTTTTCATACCAAGATTCCTCCGTGCCTCGGAAAGCACGTTAAGCCGTTGGTCCCGGCTGTCGTTAATTGTAGATCTTTGACAGTTGTTACGGGTCGTCAGAAGCCCAAAAGTCTGACAACCAGTCTTACCAAGGGATTTTGTGCTAACCAATAACTGGATTGTGGAGGTCAGATAGGCAGTCGCTCCATGTAAAATACTGGTATTCAGCTGCATCTTGTTAGACTGGAAGCCGACCCCAACATAGTTGGGAAAAGGCTAGGCAGATGATGTATCATTTCATGAAATACATTTTTTAAAAACATTGATTATTGTAGCTTTGAAACTTCATCAGAGGTGGCAGCCAACACGTAACAAAGACTTTCAATGCAAATTATGCAACGACGTTAAAAATAGACTTTGATTAAATCTATGCTAAAGGAAAAGTAATTAATATTCATTAGGGCTAATCAAATCAATCTGTGATCAGCATGAACTATAATTAAACGTTATCATCGATACAAACATTTACAACGTCGAATTAAATAAGACAACTTGTTTTTAAAAGGACAATGGATGAAAGTGCTGATTGCACCAATTTCTCTATAAAAAAAAACGAATAATCTGGGCGATTAATCTATTTCGAATTATGATTACTAGTCTTAATAAAACTGCTTGATGGATATATCGCGCTGATTTCTAAAATCATAGATGGCTGGGATAGGTTCAAAAATAGTCAAAGTAATACAATTAATAATAGCAAAGTATAATAAAACTAGCAAAAATTATCAAATTCATATAGCTCGCGATAAAACACGAATTCGCGGTAGATAACGAAATAGCCAACAAAGTAAATTAATAGGCGAATAGATAAAGGGATTAAATCAAACATTTCAGCATGGCGTATGTTCTAAAATATTTGATAATTAATATTGATAATTTATAGATCAGTAAACAAGTATTGGAAATAATGGCGATGACATAATGAAGATAAATGACGATCATACTACTAAAAACAGGAACTAGGATAGTAAGTACAGTCGACCCTCGAATTAATTTGTCACTTTTGATAACAATTCCCACAAGTTGAAACTTCAATAAGGTTGAAACTATCTAACTGTTACATAAATAAATAGACCTTGTCGTTTTATGATAAAAGTTATTGTCAGAACAAAAACTTACAACTTTGAATTAAATAAGACTAGTGGTTTTTAAAAGGACAGTGGGCGAAAGTGTTGGTTGCACTAATTTCTCTGTAAAAAAAACTAATAATCTTGGCGATTAATCTATAAAGAATTATGATTACTAAAGTCTTAATAATAATGCTTGATGGATTTAATGCGCTGATTCCTAAATCATAGATTGCTGCGATGTTGTGATAGGTAATAGTCAAAGTAATAAAATGTACAAAAGAAAATCTATAATAAAACTAGAAAAAACAATCAAATTCGTATAGCTCACGATAAAACACGGATTCGCGGTAGATAACGTAATAGCCAACAAAGGAAATTAATAGGCGAGTAGATAAAGGGATTAAATATTTCAGCATGACGTATGTTATAAAATATTTGATGATTAATATTGATAATTTTTAAAATAGTTAACAAGTATTGAAAATAATAGTGATGTCATAATGTATAAGATAAATGACGATTTTACTACTAACTTTGTTAACTCACACACTGACTCATTTTTTTTTTTTTTTAAGGAAACATACTTTTACGATGTTTTTAAATGTGTGCAACATGTATCTCATAATTAAGTTATATTTCAATGCTTCATTTTTTTATTTTTTTTACCTATTGTGATAATAATATAGTATTTTTATTATAGGAGTTATGCGTCTTCACTTATAATCATAATAATGTTATAATTAATGTATTTACACAAAATATTGTAAAACGTTTTTAAAAGAGTAACGGTGGAGTTACTTGCCCATTCTTCTCCATATGAAACTACCTTTTGGAAGGGGCAACTAGAATCAATTTAATTTTTTGTAAATTTTGACGTTCAAAAAGGCCTTGTAAGTGCCTATTTGAAATTAATAATTTGACTGAAAACAGGAATTAGGTCGTCGATCATCGAATTATTTTGTCACTTTTAGACAACCATTTCCACTAAGTTGAAACTAGATAATAAACAATTAATAAGTAATGAACAAAAATATAAAATATAGATAAATAACTAATAAAAAAATTAAATTAAATAATGAATAAAATCAAAATGATAGTAATTAATATGATTTATTTTTATTTTTACTGAGAACATCAAAATTGAGCATTAAATTTACGTGGTGAGTTCTATAAAAGGGGTAATCTTCGGAACTACTAATCCGAATCCGAAAATTCGTTCACTAATGGAAAGCTTGTATGCAGTGTCTTATAAAGTTATGATACATGGGATTCATGACAAAACAAAAAAAAAATAAGCTGTCGAAGTCGCTGGAAGGAGCTAGTTTTAATTGTATTATCATAATGAACCAAACTGTTTTTAATTACATAAACAGTATTCACCTATTAAGATGTTAACTGATGATAATTAAACAAACAGTTTTTGATAATTACCGATGTTACTGATAGAGTATTATCACATACCGGTAAATGTGTAGCTTAATACTAACTGCGTAGGTGACTTGATAAAAAGTCTACAAAATAACGATTAAATATATTAATTACTCATTAACTATTTACATGTGCCAATAAAAATGTTATTCTACTTAATCTGTTTTTAAATCTCACGACAATTGATATAATTAACTCGGTTTTGCCCGCGGCTTCATCCGCGTGGAGGTTGGAAATTATCCCGAGGGGACATGCTACCGGTATAAAAGACTAAGTAGCCGCTGAGCCTGTAGCTTTATATTCATCCCAGAATATTAATCCGATCCAGCCCATCTCTTGCTGTCCTACCCCAGTGACGCCCGTGTAGTCGCATAGTTTTTAAGTTATATACAATATTAGTTTTAGTATATGCGAAACCCCAAACACGTGTCTACTATTTTTATGTAAAGAATCTATGTTCAAAATTTCAAAACTGTATCATGAAAAATCACAAAGTCATAAGGTTGTTATGTTACCGGGTTGTCCGTACAAAAACAGCGGCGCGGCACCCCCGCCTCCAGGGTCGTCTTGCGCTCATTGATAATAATTTGGCAGTAGGTAACTAACCGTACGGCGATTGTATTGTAAGTAATTAAATGGTGATAACATTTTCCATCACACTTAAATATTTTTGGGACAAAATATAACATGGTGTAAAAATTATTGAAATCGATTTAGTTCCTTATTCTGAACAAAGTATATTCAGGTTTCGCATATATACTAAAAATAAGTTTGTATAAGTGACACCCTAGCGAGGCCTCAATTTATTGAGGCACCCACAGGAAAGTCCCGTTAAGCAGACTACAACCTCCTATGGTTGACCTACGAGATACGAACGGCTTTTCGACAGCGCCTGCAGACGGGCACGTGACTTCCAAGATCTATCTGATGTTATGTGTAGTTTGGTTTAAATATTCACCCCATTCTAAATATTTTCAAGGAAATCATTACTTCTACTGCTGTTTTGTTTAGTTATAACTAACCAGAAATCAATCAATACTATTCTTCCTTATGTTTACTGAACAGGTTACTGTCCTGCATACCTTAATATATGTCATAGTCTCGCTACATTGTATTTGTTTTATGTAATACTAGCTGCGCCCCACAGTTTCACCCGCGTAAGTCTCGATCCCGTGGGAATATCGGGATAAAAAGCCTATATGTTAATCCAGGGTGTCAGCTACCTCCATACAAAATTTTATCAAAATTGGTCCAGCTGTTTGAGCGTGAAGAAGTAACAAACAAACACATACACACACTCACTCACAAACTTTCAAATAATATTATATAATAAAATTGTATAATATAAATAATAATATTATAATTATTAATTATTGTCAAATAATAATTTTTATACGGTTGGATCAAAGGAAGGGTGTGTAGGATAAGGGTAATAATAAAGTCATTTTTGTTTATTTATTTGTGGAGCACACTGTGTCCTTAACACATGATTTCATGTCCGTGAAAAATTATAAAAAAATAACATTGTACAAAATTACTTTTGTCTCTTTCCAGGTTTGTGATTGGCCCGCCAACGTAAACTGCACCTCAACCGGTACCACACCGGGTGGACCTCCGGATGATACTAGCAGTAGCGAAGAGTTACCAATCGTATCTGACCCAGAAGTCCCGGAAGACCCAATCGAGTGGGTGCCTCTTCCTAACGGTTGCCCCGCTAACTTCGATGTCCACCATCTTCTGCCTCACGAAACAGACTGCGACAAATTCTACTACTGCGTTAACGGACAGATTCTCGAGAGGGAATGCCCTCCTGGAACTCATTTCAGCCCCAGCCAGCAGGTAAATATTAATAATGATAATATTTACGATAATTAAGATAAATATCGAGTACTCCGTATTTCGCAAAGTACGTTAAGCCGTATGGTCCAGCTGTCATTGGTAGATCTTTATCAGTCGTTATGGGTAGTCAGGAGCCCGAAATTGTGACACTTTCTTACCCAGGTGTAGTCATGTTACTCTGCCTTTTCTAAAAAGTTTTACGATGCAGAAAGATTTGTAAAAGATGGCATGAATTTAAATTATTTATAGTTTATTAAAACAATTGAAACAACGACTTCGTCTAAAAACATCCAAAAACTTTATAATGCAAGTGGTAAATTTAATCACCAAATGTAAGTTCACAGATCGCTTAACTAAGCTTACCAAGCGAAATGGGTAAGTTTAGTATCCTACCTATCTAGAAAGGATACTAAAGTTATCCATTTCGGGTTACACACAATAGATTGAAGATATATTCACACATTTTATTTTTATTATTAAAGTTAAAAAAAAACCATCTTTTAGAAAACAGTACAACTGATGTCGTTTTTGTTATCAATAAAAGTAGTGACATTTATAGGTACTCACTTTTTAAGGGAGTATCCGGTGTAGGGCAGATTTATTTTATGGCTTACCTGGATGATCTATTGATCAATCAGCCAAAAATAATCTAAGTGCAAAAGACCTGTACACTCCTGTAAAGTAAAATCTGAACTGAATTATTGAAAATCTAGATGTTTTGGAAACTTATTTATCATCCAATCAAGCGTCTGATAAGAATTCATAATTATTTAAGTTCAGAAGGCCATTATTAATTAGTAGAGATCTTTGTCTTTGATTTAAGATGTATATCTTTTCGCCTGTAAAAAAAATCACCACGTGCAGTAAATTCTACCAACAACCAATAATATTTTAACTAATCCACCTAGCAATTTATTTTCATATAATGCCAAGTGGCAAAAATCATCTACGAGTATTGCATTTTGCTATGCCTTTTTGCTAATCTTTGATTTCTTTATGTTCGATAACCTAATGCCCCACGCTGTTTACAGTCATTACGGGTATTCAAAAGCCCAAAATTCTGACACCGAGCCTTAATAAGGGGTATCGAGTTACCCAGTAACTGGGTTTTGGAGGTCAGATTAGACATGTAAAATAATAAATAATTCATTTGCATCCGGTTAGACTGGGAATCGATCATAACATATTTGGGAAAATGCTCGGTAGATGATGACTTTACAAAAACTTTCATGACGACTGACGATAACTAGCTGGTTATTCTATAAGTTCAATTATTTAACAAATCTATCAACTTTTTCGTTTATAAATCAAGACACATCTTGAAAATGAAACCATTTTTCTTTTAATTCCAGATCTGTGATTGGCCTCAATACGCTGGTTGTGAGCACTGGGATGGTGGCTGCTCTGACGATAACTGCGCAGGTACAACCGCTGCTCCCGGCGGTAATGATGGAACCACCGCTGCTCCCGGCGGTAATGATGGAACTACCGCTGCTCCTGGCGGCAATGACGGAACCACCGCTGCTCCCGGCGGCAATGACGGAACCACCGCTGCTCCCGGTGGTAATGACGGAACTACCGCTGCACCCGGCGGCAATGATGGAACTACCGCTGCTCCTGGCAGCAATGACGGAACCACCGCTGCTCCCGGCGGTACTGATGGAACTACGGCTGCTCCTGGCGGCAATGACGGAACCACCGCTGCTCCCGGCGGTACTGATGGAACTACGGCTGCTCCTGGCGGCAATGACGGAACCACCGCTGCTCCCGGCGGTAATGACGGAACTACCGCTGCACCCGGCAGCAATGATGGAACCACCGCTGCACCCGGCGGTAATGATGGAACAACCGCAGCTCCAGGTGGCAATGACGGAACTACAGCTGCTCCCGGTGAAAATGACGGAACTACCGCTGCTCCAGGCGGCAATGACGGAACTACAGCTGCTCCCGGTGGAAATGACGGAACTACCGCTGCTCCAGGCGGCAATGACGGAACTACTGCTGCTCCCGGTGGAAATGACGGAACTACCGCTGCTCCCGACTGTGACAACTGCCGGCCTGTTACACCCGAAGACAGATGCAAGAGCGAATGCAATGTACTCCCATTTGTCCATGACGATTGCGACAAATACTGGATATGCAACGGAGATCAGCCTCTCATGGTCACCTGCTCTGAAGGACTTCACTTTAACCCTAGCACTTACACTTGTGATTTCATCTGCAATGCTGGATGCCTGAGGGAAAATGTGCAGATTACAACTGTAGCTGAAGGTGTCAAAGTTTTCCTGCCATGGGGCAGCATTACCAGTGATATTATGAATATGTTGGATGCTGAGTTAAATGCAGATTTGTAGATCGTCAATTTGATAAAAATAAATGATTGAAAATGTTCTCTGAAAATCATGGTGTATATAATAAATTATTATTGTTAAATAAATGAATTACAAAATATTTGCTTTGTTTGTGCACTTTCTGTTTCTTTCTTTAAACTTTTTTTCTTTCTTTCTGCAATAGACCCATAATCAGTGAATATTTATATTTAAAAACCGTTTATATATACCTCTTTTTATTATTGGCATGTCAATGAGACAAAAAGAGTAGAATTTCACTAAATATTTAGTTTTAAATCGTTTATAAATCTAAATTATTTTATGAACACAAGTGTAAAGTTTGACTTACTGTCTTCTTTTAAATTCAGGAATGTAAATAAATAAAAAATATGTTAATCTAAAAATATTATTTTATTTATTTTGTAAAAAAATTGTAAATAAATATAAAATTTACAATTTAAATCGCCTCTTAGTATTATGTCTTATAATAAGTTATCCTAGATTAAAATTACATTACATAAGGCACATTAAACATTATGTTGAATAATCTTAACCGTTTCTTTTTATTACGAGTCCCTTTAAAATTTAGGCTGACATAATTATCGTAGATAGGGATATAATAATAATAGTCCTCCAGACCGAATTTCGAGAATCTTCGGTGCGAAAGATATTAGAGTGCACAAGTGTGTGCGCAGACACATGTCATCTAACATAACATAACATCATGATTATTATTCCCCGAAGGGTTAGGCAGAGATGTACCTACCGTACAACCACATTTCGTCAGTTAGCGTGCTACACGGATCTTTTGTTAGTTCCGATTTTGGCCACGAACCTTGTATCTTGTTTTAGTCCATGTAACATTGGCTAAAATAAAAGCTTTTATAGTGCTGTTATGAATGGTGGTATTTAATTGTCTTTAACAACGCTCTTCTTTGTGGTTTAGCAGTCTGGGCAGACTAGATCACTGGATAATCTTTGACAACATATGAGTAGGAATTCTAAAAATAAAATCATTCCCCCTTATTACAAAACAAGATTTATATTTTGACATGGCTTAAACCATGCAGCCAGTTTTTGTAATAAGAACGTAACTGTGATTGAAATACCGTTCTTTATACAAAACTGAAAACTTAGTTCGCTACTAAGTTGTCCGTTTTGTATTAGGAACTTTACCACAGACGGTATAAAGTTCGAAATTCAATAATGGCTCCATGGGTAAAACCTGGGTCTGAAGATAAACCTTGTTTTGTAATAAGACGGATTGGGTTTTAGAATAAGATAATAAACCATCTTGTTCAAGCTATGTTCAAAAACTACAACCTGTATTATTTATTATACTTTAATTTCATACACAATTTTTGACGGGTGCCATTTTTCACATATTTATATAAGGTCCCCCATTTATACACTACCTACAACTTTAATTGTTAAATATTTGTTTGAAATTAAACAGATGATAGGTACAATAGGTAATTAACTGAACTGCCGAGTGTCGATCTCTTCCGTAAAAATCTCAGTGTGAAAACTAAGGTGAAATGAGCTGTCAATTCCTGGCAGCTGGTGGCTATCATCGTCTGCCTAGCCTTATCCCAACTATGTTGGGGTCAGCTTCCAGTCTAATTGGATGCAGCGGAATACAAGTATTTTACATCGAGCGAGTGCCTATCGGACCTCCACAACCGTCCACTGGTGGCTATAGAAAGTCGAATTATTATATCACTGGAGTAATCTGACATGTGCTAGCTGTCACTCTGTGTAATGAAATGGTGATATTTATTGGATTTATTGTATTCTAGACTTTCAAACTTATTATTATACTTTTATTTTACCTACACTTATTAGGTACCTATATAAATCGATTAAACTAAACGATCACCGTTACAATAAATATGACCATTTTATTACACAAAATGACAGCTAGCACATGTCAGATTACTCCAGTGAATTAATAAATCGTCTTTAGTGTCAATCCCTAGCATGTAGAATGACAGCTGCCTTCAAGTTCACTTCACCTTATAAGTTTTCATAGTGAGACTTTCTTAGAATAGGCCGGCTAGTGTTGATAAAAATCTTTTCTAAGGAAATCGACTATAACGTATTCTTAAAATTATTGGCAACTACTCAGACAGAAAAAAAAATGTTGAGCCGTAATAAATACATAACCTAACTGCACATAAATTTTATTTTATTTCAACCAAATTAACCTAACGAGCATTACAACTGTGCCCACAAACATACCTAATAAAAAAACACTGGGGTCAAAATGACCCGGAAAACCTAATAACAACTCGGGTCAAAATTACCCCAAAAGATTAATAAAAAGTTTACACAATTCTTTATTGCTTTGGACCGTTGCTCTTAGTATAATTATCAATACATTATAGCCATATAACATAATTTTTAACAAAATAATTAACAACTTTTATTTAAAAATACTAGACTGGAATGTTTTGTTTTTTCAATTTTGACAACTGACAGCTAAGTTTTACTGACTGTCGGCTGCATGGTTCGCTTCCATTACCTGAAAATGATTAAAAAGAAGTTTAGTTAAATGAGGAGATGCCGAAATCGATGTTCATTGTCTTACGACCATTTTAAACGGGCACGAAACAGTTTGTCAATTTCAAAGATTTCAATCGTAGATTCGCCCTGCCACGTCAAAAGATGGTCGCGTTTCTGATTCGTTTTGACACACACACAATGTCGCAGAGACTTGACTTGATTATCATGGAAACGCCATTATTATTGTGTGGGCTCGCTCTTCTCAGTGCGGACACTTTTTCATGCGACTTAGTACGGTGAGGGCTAATCTGACGATTTAAATCTTCGATCAATTTCTTAAATTCCGTCACTTCAACGTTATGCATTATAAACGAAAAAAAATGCTTTGGTGTTTTAGAGCGCATTTTGTAAGAATAAGGTAATTTAACTAGCGTTTAGATAAAAAATGAATAAGAGGTCATAATAACCCCCGTGACAAAATTTTTTTTCTTTATTTTTTACATAAACTACTTAGCACATTTCATTTAAATAGGTAATAAATAAATCTTATACACACCCTTTTAATCTTCTTCCCATACATGGACCAGAAGGTGACTTTGACTTCAGTAGGTTTGCCGGTCCTCGCGTCGAACACACGACAGCTGTCAAACGGAGGGCAGTAGAGATGTAATGAGACAGCTCCGTCTACGTGGGAGGGGTTCTCAACACGATGAAGGCCTAGAGCATCTGGGAATCAAAATAAAAATTAATGAGGATTTTTCACTTCCTGTTTAACCTTACACTCTATACTATATATACAGGGTGGAAACTTTCAGCGGGGCAGTAAGGGGAAGTACCTCATCCGTTGCAGCTACGTGAAAATGGTCTTAAGAGACCATCCATAATTTTTTTTTATGGAATTTTGATACCCATTCACAGATTTTGAAAAAAATGTACAGTCAGCAGGAAAATGGGCAATTTACACAAAAACTTTTTTTTATGCCAATCGATCCTCTTTCTTATAAGGATCAAAAATCTCTATCGGACCAATTGAGGTTTGAGTACTAGAAAAGTCATAAATCGCAAAAAACTTTTACCGGGTGGTTTTAGTCAGTAAAAGTCTGACACGCCTTTCTGCTCCTCCCAGAGCGGAAGTTATTTGATAATATCCCACCCAAAAAATAAAAAAAACTAAGCTTGTATATTAAGTAATCTCGATTTTTTCGCTCGTGTCGACACGAGAGCAGTATTTTGCCGCTATTTATATAACAGGCAGCATCTCCTACCAGTAATAGATGAGCAAAACACAATTTACAGATTATCATATCATATATATGTATTAAATTAGGCGTTTGATATAAACAAAAAACTTTTAACTGGGATAATACCTTTGTTTAGAACAATCATTATCAAACAACTGCGGCGGAGCGTACATGGAGAGCAATGTTTTTACCTACTTTTGATGTTGACTGCTCATCCTGTTGCGGAAATCCGATAACTACTTTAGTTTATAATAAATATTGTTTATTGCTGGCAATATAAATTACTTATTATTGCATTCATAAGGTTAAAAGCATTTGTTTATTATTTATAAATTGTTTCATCAAGATTATAATAAAATCTATTTATTAGGTACTGTTAATGCTTCGGTCATCATCTGGCATCATCTACCTAGCCTTTTCCAACTATGCTGAGGGCGGCTTCCAGTCTAACCGGTTGCAGCTGAATGCCGATATTGTACACAGAGCGACTGCCTCTCTGACCTCCGCAACCCAGTTACCGGGTAATAAGATATCCCTTGGTAAGACTGGTTTTCATACTTTCGGCAGAAGCCCTTAACGACTGTCAAAGAACCACGAATGACAGCCGGAACCAACAGCTTAACGTGCTTTCCGAGGCACGGAGGGGTCTTGATATATAAAGCTGATCACCCATCTATGGACTGTCCACAGCAAGCGTAGCTTAACTTGATCGATAGACCCGTACGGCTAGTATTACTGCATTATTGCGGCTTATTACAAAGTAAAAAAAATGTGTACACATCAGATACTAACCATTTATATAACAAACATCATTGACTTCCATTCTCGACCTCCCCCTAACTTTCATATCCCTCGCATCGTACCCCTCCTCTTCACTACCATCTTCATAACCACCCTCCCGCCTTTCCTGACAGCTGTCACTCTCCCTCTCCTGACAGATATTGCTTTGCCTCCTCTTTTGACAGCTGCCACATTCGCAACTGACACTTTGTTGACAGCTGTCGTCGTCGATTTTCGGTTCGGATACGCAGTCCGGTAAGTCTTGGCTCTCCGAGCAGTATTTTCTTCTAGATTTGCTGTTGTTTAGGACCTTCATCACTTCCGGTTGTACGTGTTCAGGCCACTCGTATCTGGAAATCGTTAATTCATTTTAATTAGTTGAGGAATTCAGGTTATCGATAGGATATTGAGTGCTGATTTTATGATTAAAGGATTTCAGTTATAAAACAAAAGAAAATTGATATCTACTAATATTAATTTTAGTTACTGAGACAGTTAAATTAAAAACACATTAATACCTAATGTAATATTGTTGACTGCCTTAATTGTTGGTCTAGTGGTCGCCAGCGAAACTGCTAAGCTGGTCTTGGGTTCTATTCCCGGGTCGGGCAAAGTGTTATTGGGTTTTTTTGTCTGGCTTTGTGCCCGATTAATGCCAATAGGCTCGTCTCCTATTATTTGAGACTTAAACATAACTGGCGAAATGTGGGTGTACTATAGGTACAGCTCTACGTAGCCCTTCGGGGAATACAGATGTGATATTATGTTATGTATCGTTAAAATACAAAGAACCGATCGTTATGTTGACAGATACGTAGCCTTGGACCTAGAAAAGGACATGGGCTATTTTTCATCGTATTTAAACCTATTTGTATAAAAACATTATAAAATACTAAATACACGCATTAGCAAGTTAAGTTAGCAGAATCACTAGTAACATTCCACATTGCAATCATGCTTCAAAAAGTACAACGAACTTCATTATAATCAATAAAGATATTTGTTAGCTAAAAACCGGTTACAACTGCGCTTCAAAGTTATTGCCGTGAAGTTAAAAGCGTCCATTGTGTAAAGTTATAAACAATACGGTTTGATAACACTGCCCTGTCTTGGAACTGAACTTATGACGAACCGATATGTTACTATTAGGTACATCTGCCGAGCCTTTTCGCAAACTATCTTGGGGTCAACCACCAGTCTAACCGGATGCAGCTAAATTCCAGTATTTTATCTAGAGTGACTGCCTATCTGACCTCCACAACCCAGTTACTGGGTAGTACGATAACCCTTGATAAGACTGGTTGTCAGCCTTTCGGTCTTCTGACTACCCGTAACGATTGTCAAAGATCCACGAATAACAGCCAGGACCAGCGAAGCTACCCTCCGTCCCTCGGAAAGCACGTTAAGCCGTAGGTCCTGGTGTCGGGTTGTTGTATGTTTATAGACCTTTGTCAGACAAAAAGTCTGACAACCTGTCTTACCAAGGGGTATCGTGTTAGACAGTGACTGGGTTGTGGAGGTCAGATACACAGTCGCTCCATGTAAAATACTGATATTCAGCTGCATCCGGTTAGATTGGAAGCCGACCCCAACATAGTTGTGAAAAGGCTAGGTAGATCGCAGATTGCTAGAAGTTCTATGATGATCTAGAAATGTTGATTGATAATTTTTAGCATTCCATAAAGGGAATACGTATGCCAATCAGCCTGTAGTTACAAGTAGCCATTTAAATTTAATCTACATTCAAAATAATCTCATTAAGTCAACTTATCTGATAGGTTGGTGTTATTTTGATCGAGCTGGTCAAGCAATAACACATTTCAGATAACTTGAGTTTTTACTGCTGATTAACTGATTAGAAACTTGATCAGGATTTAAGAAACTGAAGGAGGTTTGTCTACATCTTAACAAAAGGGGAATACCCAATTTGATCCCATCGTTTGTTTTAAAGAAGACTTCAACTTAGTTAAAGAAGCAAAAACCGACGTCACATTTTGAATATTTTTGTAAAGGACAGTAGAAACTCATCAATATAAACAAAAAACGCCAATAATGCAAATGCATCCCATTGAAACTCAAAAATTCCTGCAGTAGAATCTTTAATACCTGGGTCTAAAAGATGTGGGACCTTCCAACTTGAACAAAATAGGCTAGTAGGTAAACGGCTGATAAAAATCATAACATAAATATCTAAGTAAAACTTGCAAAAACCCAGAGTCCAGTTCCAATCATACACGGGTATTGGATTATGTCGACAACCAAATGCACAGATACAAAAATGTACTCAAAATGGGACTCTTGTTACATAAGTTAACGATTGCCGATACGTTATCGTCTTAGAGAAAAAAAACCAATTGTCCTTGCAAACCTAACCAACACGAACTTACAGCAGAAATTAGTGTTTTATTAATATTTCCGCAAACCAAAGTCTAACAACGAGTCTTACCAAGGGATACCGTTTTACTCAGTAACTGGGTTGTTAAGATCAGATAGGCAGTCGCTCCATGTAAAATATTGGTATTCAGCTGCATCCGGTAATCCGGTTGAACTGGGATCGGACCGTTTGGGTAAAGGCTAGGCAGATGGTGTTAGTATTTCCCACGACGACAGGAAGCTCAATTTTGCACTCAAAATACAAAGTTGGATATAATGACCTCATTCTAGATATTTGGGATAAACAAAGAATATCACATGAGTAGATAAAAACGTGAGCATATCGATAAAGAAGAAGACCATATTAAAAGGTCAGGGCACTGTCCCATTTAATACGTAAAGAAATAAAGATATGACGTAATGATAAGAAAATAATTTAATTATAACAACAGCTGATAATCTCAATAACAATAATATTATTAGAATCATAAATCAGGATATAACTGCGTCATAAGTTGACATGTTAGCAGAAAAAGCTTGGCGATGTAGTATACTGTACCTTCTTCCGCTGATAATCCTGTGTTTTGAGTATCAGGCGTATAAAAACAATTAAGGCACTTGCACTGAATCTACAAGGTTTTGCAGAAGTAATAAGATAAAGTAAATGAAGTAATACTTCATATCGTCGTCATGCAGTGAAAACGTCGTAAAGAAAAATTCATTTATATTTAGAACAATCGTGCACAGCAGCTTTATGATGCTTCTAATTCCTTCTATTGATGATAATGAGAACATCGGAAAAGCCATTTTTCAGATAGTTTTTACCATTTCTTGTAAAATACCGTTTAATACGATCACGAGGTTTTCACTGCACGGCGACGATATAGAAGCAAAACTAGGCGTATGGATGACACGCCCCTAATAGCGCGATTTTGAACGAGTAGTCGTACGTTAGTAAAAGCAAAAGCATCAGAAACCATGGAAATTTCAGGTTAGGAGTGATTTAGAACACACTAGTCTGCGTCCTAAAAGCTATCATCGCGCGAATACGAGGTCCGGCCGGTTCCGGTTTACCAAACAAAAACTGACATAAAATTGGACGCAACTATCGCGTATTCGTGCGATCAACGCTTTTAAATAGGACGCGGGGTTTAGTAGTGAGAGTTGCTTCAAGTACCATATCCATGTCTATGGCAGACATAATCGCCTAACATAAGGTAAATCTTTTGCCAGCTCTAGCTCATCTTACTCAAATATCGTTTAATTCGGTAGCCAACCCATCTCCCTAATAGCTAAAGTCAATCAGTCAGCACTCTAACCAAACGTCTTTGACCGCTGCCTTAATCAAACAGTTACTAACCTGCATATTTATCTATTTTGCCAACTGTATATCTATAGCATAAATATTATTTTGAACTTGTTATCATAAACTAAAGTCTGATGAAATTGCATCAGTTATTGCATTTGTTTCCATTCCAAACATCAAAGGCGTCTTTACAAATGATTATATTAAGGCGTCATCTCAACGGGCGAGAGATTCGCGGCGATAGTCACGCCCGTACCATCATATTGCCGCCGTGTGAAAATTGATTCATAGAGTTTCTATTGAATTTGATGGCACGGCGAAGACTATCGCTGAGATTCTCTCGGTACGTTTGGCGAGCTCGCTGTGTGCAGACAGTTCCACCACTAACTGTGCTGACTAACTTCTAACCACGGCATGAACTATTCAGCTCAGTAGCTCATCCAGTTTGAGACAAAAAGAAACTCCAAAAAGCTTCTACCATTATTTATCTCTTCGGAACATTAGAGAGAGAGAGAGGAGAGAACATGGACGCTTACTAATGAGACTGTGTAAAAACAAAGTTCAAGTTGCACAAAGGGCTATGGAGCGCTCCTATCACTGAACAACCCAGTCCGTAACTCAGAAATCCGACGTAGTCCTAAGGTTCAAGACGTTGGACTACATGCAGGTTAGTAATTTTGTTTAAAGTTTTTTTAGAGTTCCGTTGTCAGCAAGGAACACTTATAGTTTCGCCATATCTGTCTGTCTGTCTGTCAGACCGGGCATAGCTCAGAGACTCAGGTTGTTCTTCTATTGTAGGTATGAAGTATAATAATGCTAACAGCACAGCTTACCGTGGAAAAAAAATAAAACTTATAACTTTGGAATAACATTTATATATACAGGGTCACACAGGGAGGAGGCCTGTGTCCCAGCAGTGAGAACATTATAGGCTGATATTGTATTGTTGTTTTTATACAGGGTCAAATTAAACTAGCTAGCGAAACTCCACTACGTGATGGGTATCGATATGTAAACACGACTAAATAAAGATTAAATAACAAAAAAGATTTGATGATATATTTTTGTTGTCAACGACCGCAGTTATGATTTGAAGTGAGAGTTGAGAAAATCATTTTTTTCTTTGATTAATCATGTTAAAATATCGATACCCATCACGTCTGTGAAAAACCCAAAAAATAAACTCATCTATTAGTTTATTTTTAATAAATTAATTTATTTTAAATAAATTAAATAAAATATGTTTAATAAATTAATTAGCTACAAGTAGATATTTATGTAAATATTATTTTAATTCTAAACTTACAGCAATAAACCCTAATCATGTTTAGATTCGATATGTTCGGAGTTTCGCTAGTTAATTTGATTTTACCCTGTATATAACACACACAGAGACACACACAGTGAGTGTTATACATGTACACAGGCCGCTACGCGTCGCCAGTCTGGCGTAACAAGTCACATTAGCCTGTCGGTGACGCGAACCAATAAGTCTTTCCCCTACCGAAAATCGCTCTACGCGGCTAAAGAGGCTTTCACTTCAAAATTTTGAAACGTTCATATCATGAACAATTCTCAGATAAGTAGATTTCTTTACCTGACTTCATCAAGATTCCCGCTCAGCAGTTTCATGAAGCAGTGAGAGTCAGCGTGGTCGTGGATGGCAGACGCGTGTCCAGGGCCCCAGCACAGGATCATGATATTGAAGGCTCCATTACCAGCGTCTACCAAGTTTCTAGTGTACCTGGAAGAAAGAAATGGGTTATTATTAGTCTATCCATACAGATAGCACGAGCGTAATGTTGAACTGTTTTAGGCTAGGTGGAGAGACGATCTTCATAGCTGCTGGTTGCAGCTGGAGTAGCCGAGGGTTGAGTTGAATGGCGTGCCACAGGAGAGGCCTATGTCTAAAAGTGGACTGCTGTAGGCTGACCACGATGAATGATAGTTTTTCTAAGCTATGTCAGAAGCTGTCTTCATTCCATTTCATCGACTTAGTTGGAGCTGCTATTTTTATAAGGTAATACTGATATACGAATGACACAGACTTTCAGGCCTCTTAGGCTGGCATACGTAGTGAAAGTCATGTCAGGGTTGACAGACGACCGATATCTTAATGTGCTCTTTGAGGTCTCAAACCTTAATTCATAAAGGAGGCAACACCCACCATCTCCCATGCCGACCATGCATGACAAACACTGCTTAAGAGGGCCCTTCCCGGTCTATCGTCAACGCGAGCATAGTCAAAAAGCTTGTTGTTTCATCCAGCGCAAGTGAGAACTACTTACAAGCAAGTGAGAACGCGATAACATTGAACGAAAAATTGTGTGCGGAAATTTCATAAAACTTGTTTCAGGAAATACGTGTTTTTGAGTAAGCCTTACATGTTTGTGAAAAAAAATTTTGTCATTAAGAATTTCCATTACATTTGCCAGGTTTTTATGACGTTTTTTTTTTTACTTATACAATTTATGAGTACATTATGAACGGCCAAAGCTCAGGTAAAATTTGTGCAAAAAAGAAGGCTTTTGCAGGCTTAAACTGAATCTGATTCTCCAAAATTGTTTTTTACTTTCATAGAAACGTAGATATAGTACACAAGATACCTAATAATTTAAAAATTTCAAATAAATATGTGTTCCAACGCCATAATCACGTACGAGTGTTTTTTATGAAAAGTACGTAGGGTTGGCCGCTCTTAATCACACCGGTCGGTCGGACAATAACATTAGTTCTTTTTAAACTACGACCCCCGACGAGGTTAAACAAAGATAACAATTTGTTAATTAGCAACAGTATCAGTTGCTATGACTGTTATCAACACTTAGGTAATTTACCTGTATCCGGCCGACAAAATTAAACAGTACAGACATTACGTTGAAGAAATAAATAGGTGATTTATTGTACGGATTTCGAATATTATGTGAATTATTCAGGTTTTTATTTCATAACTGATGAAATTTGGGTGTACTAGACACCACTGCATTCCCCTTTCATTGAAAACAGGCGTGATGTTATATTAAATAAAGTTTCAAACTCACCTAAAACGATCAAATTTCGCAAATTTGCCCCAATCTTTGGGGTCAGACTTATATGCAGCCATCAGTTTCTGAACATCCTGTACATTGACGTGGTCGCGAGAGAACACCCTGTGTAGCTCTCCAATCATATGTTCCAAGCCGGTAATATCACTGTGAACAAAATTGTATCGATTAGAGGATGGTCAAAAGAAGTCGATTAGAAGAGATTATTAAGAAATAGGGTACCTAGTTCTGGCATTTTTTGCTGAACTGGGCCTTAATGGCTCAGCCGTGAGGCACACTTTCCTGCTAATTTCTTACATCGCAATAAACACTTTTTACTTGTTTTTTTATATTTTTTTTATCTGCTGTATATGTGTGCCTTTTAGTCTGTGCTAAATAAATGTATTTTCTTTCTTTAATATTTGTTTCTTTCTTTCTTTCTTTTGATAAAAATTGTAAATCAATCAATTAGAAGATCAACGATTGCAGCTGAATACCAGTACTTTACATGGAGTGGCTGCCTATCTGACCTCTACAACCCAGTTACTGGGTAACACGACCCTTGTTACGACTGGTTGTCAGAATTTCGGACTTCTGACAACCCGTAACAACTGTCAAAGATCTACAAATAACAGCCGGGACCAACGGCTCAATGTGCTTTCCGAGACACGGAGGGGCCTCGGTAAGTAACGATGGTCACCCATCCACGGACCAAAATATGGCAAGCGTGATAGATCGACCCGTGCGGCTGTTATGACTTAGCCACAATCCTGTCCATTATTAATCAATGATTGATTAAATTTTATTGATAATAACAATGTGACCTCATATAATATCTCATGTACTTTGAGCTAATTATATTACAGTGAAGAGAAACCGAGTTATCCGGAAGAGAACCGGAGTTACCGACATAGCCTGCAGAGTAAGCAAGCTGAAGTGGCAGTGGGCTGGCCATGTTTGTCGAAGGATCGATGGCCGGTGGAGCAGTCGAGTCCTGGAGTGGAGACCACGTATCGGCAAGCCTAGTGTGGGGAGCCCCCCAGCTAGATGGACCGACGACCTTAAAAAGGTGGCTGGGACAGACTGGATGCAGAAGGGGGAGGACAGGATGTTGTGGCGCAGCCTGGGAGAGGCCTATGTCCAGCAGTGGGCTGCTATAGGCTGAGTTGATGAAGAGAAACATTCAGATATACCCATGCTGTGACTCAAGCGTTCTCTCTGTGAGAGGCAGTGGGCCGTAATCCACCACGCGAACACCGTGCGGGTTGGTAGATGTCACATGTCTCTTGTATTTTCGGTGCTAGGACATGCCGGTTTTCACACGATTTTTAACTTCACCGTTTAAGAGAATTGGTGTATACCTCATTTTTTTAAATTAATTCAGCCGTTTAGGCTAAAATTATTGATTAAACAATATTTTTTTTAGCTTTTTCTTTTCACTGACAGGTATTTTTCCTCATCATCATCATTGTCAGCTTCCAGTCTAACCGTAGGCAACCGAATACCAGTATTTTACATGAAGCGAATGCCTATCTGACCTCCACAACCCAGTTACTTGGTAATACGATACCCCTTGGTAAGACTGATCGTCAGACCTTCGGGCTTCTGACGACTCGTAACGACTGTCAAAGATCCACGAATGACAGCTGCGACCAACGGCCTAACGTGCTTTCCGAGACACGGCGGGGTCTTGGTATGTAAATATGGTCACCCACCCAAAGGAGAGGTCAAAATTGGTATAATATTCCGACCGATTTTTAAACGCTAATGTGATGTACCTTATTAGAAAGCTTATTTATTATGCTACTCGATTATAGTTAAATCTGATTTTTTCAGGCGCCCGTTTTTGTGAAAAAGTGAAAAATGTTTCAATACAAACAAAACGCACATAGTCTTTATTTATTCATTTCTATGCAATATAATTATTTGATGTGGCTAATGTTTCCGTTTCTATTAAATACTTTGCGATTTTATTACAATTTTAGCTGCAGCTCCATGAAATTAAGACAAAAAATATTGATTATCATGACAATGCAATAACAAAACGTATCGAAAAAAGTCAAAGCTGTAAACTCGGACTAAATATCCGCTGTAAATGTCAAGCCGAGTCCTGCTGACTGACGTTGTCATTGTCACGTTATTTGCCACAGGGCTGCCATCCCTAAAATATAAATAATGCTTGTAGAACATTTTATTTTTCAACACTTGTTTTAAAAAAAAACGGCTGTAAAAAAAAATTAAATGCCCAAAGACATCAAAATAATTACCCTCTTTCAGCCTATATAAGTCAGAAGGCTGTTTAAATTTTCAATTATTTTAGTACCAAGCCCCATACATTTCGTGAACGTCTCCTATGGGCACCAACAGCGGCATAGTAAAAATTACTCTGAATATTCAGTGTACTAGTCCTCGTTAGTGGCCGACATTTGGTCCAAGCCCCATACATTTTTGCCTAATGTCGTTTGCACTAAGCAAAGTACATGGTACAGTGTTGGAACCTGCGATCTACAATTTGTTAGTCATGACGTGGTGGATTACGGCCCATTCCCCCTCACAAAGAGGAGGCCTGAGTCACAGCAGTGGGAATAGTATAGAATGATTATTTTATGTTATACTTACACGTCAATTTTCAAGGGCCTCTCAAGAGGCAGCACTTCCATGTCTGCACATTGAGACACTTTGATCTTGCAGTTAGCATTCTCGACGTCCATATTGGTTCCTGTAATAAGTAAATAAAATAAGTTGGACCATTTCATTGGACCTCAACTTTTTAGATACCTACCTGTTTAATTCGATTCTCTTATATGTATATCTACAGGGTCAAATTAAATTAGCTAGCGAAACTCCGTATATGTGATGGATATCAATATCTAAACATGATTTTAAAAAAACATGATAAAACAAAAAGTTATTTAATTTTATGAGATTTTTTGGGTTATTAACCGCCGCTAGTGTGATCACTTGAAATATCAGTTTTTTTTTTGTGTAAACTTCACAGACGTGATGGACAGAATAACTAAACACGACAAAACTGATTTTCTTAACTCATGCTTCCAGTAACAAAAGCACCAGCGGCCACAGACCCAAAAAAAAAATCATCAAATCTTTTTCATTTTTATTTATTAGTGTTTAGATGTCGACTCCCATAAAGTCTGCTGAGTTTCGCTAGTTAATTTAATTTGGCCCTGCCTTCATTCATTTGTCATTTCACTCGGCTTCAATGTAAACTCTAGATATGTATTCATAATTAATTAGTTTACATTGAACCCTACTGCTGAACACGCGGTCCTGGGTTCAATTCCCTGGTCGGGCAAAAGCGTTATTGGATTTTTCCATCTGGAATTTTTCAGTAGCAGCCCGGAGTCTGGATTTGTGCCCGGTTGATGGCAATAGGCTCGGCCCCTTTTTTTTAAAACATAGTTGTTGAAATGTGGGTGTACTATAGGTACACCTCTGCCTAACCCTTCGGGGAATACAGGCGTGATGTTATGTAACATTGAAGCCGAGTAACGGGCACAAATAGATTTATTAATATCTAAAAAAAACTTGATAAATAATATGGTCTAAATTACTCTCAAATCTCATCGTCATCCGCCTAGTGTTTTCCCAACTATGTTCTGGTCAGCTTCCAGTCTAACTGGATGCAGCTGAATACCAGTATTTTACAAGTAGCGACATATTAACACAACTTGAACGCGCATGCGTCGGCAAACACAGTTTAAGACTCGATCCCGTGGGAATATCGGGATAAAAAGTAGCCTATGTAGTAGCCTCCAGGGTGTCAGCTACTCCATAAAAATTGGTCCAGCCGTTTGAGCGTGAAGAAGTAACAAACATACACACACACTCACAAACTTTCGCTCTATAATATTAGTGTGATTACTATGCAGAGTTGGTTTACATGATTCCAAAGTGCTAGCCTTAGATGTATGGGAGAATGTGTTTTTCAACTACAGCGTTAAGTTTGTTTTTGGGATAAATTCATCCCAAATAAGGAACCTTTTATTGTGCGTGGTCACACGCACTTGGCCGGTTTTTTTTTTTTGTTATCACAAACTTACATTTACAGTAAAAGAATTGACCATGACGTATATCGATGTATGGGAGAACATGTTTTTCAACTACAAAGTTAAGTTTTTTCTTGGGATAAATTCATCCCAACTACGGGACCCTTCATTGTGTGTGGTCCGATACGCACTAGGCCCGTTGTTTTTAACGGACCTATTCACACGAAACTGATGTCGGACGGGATGGAAGCTGTAGCCAGTTTTCAGTACTCTACACGAGGCGACTGTACGCGATGGACGTCGAAGAAAATTTAGTTGTGATGTATTCTTTTAGAAGAAAACAAAAAATAAGAACCAAATATTGAAAATTTTGGGTGCACTCTATCCTGAAGGCGAGATTTACGTTGGGAATTTTACAGACCTTAATCACTGAATTGAGAAGTGACGAACGTAATTTTTAACATTATTTTAGAATGTCCGGAACAATGTATCAAACAACTACTTCAGCCGTCGGCGGCTGCACGTTTGGTGTGAACGCGGTCTTGTAGTAACCCTCTCGTTAACGTAGCTTGCTATAAAGCCCATAGGTTCTCAAGGTGGGCAATAACGCCCCCTCGTAGGCGTTTGAGACTTTCAGGGGGGCAGTAGAAGACCCAGAGAAAATTAGGGGGCGTTGAGATGGCACAGAGGGGGCGTGGGCAGGTTGAACAAGAGCGAGTCGGACTCGCGCACCGTGGGTTCCGTACGTGTATATGATGTTGACGATTTCTGAAAAACTGTGCTATTTAAAGACATCGTTTTAGTTTTCCTGTAATTTTTACATAAACTTCTATCATATAGAATAATTTCGGATTTGTCTCTATCCAAACTTCGGAGATAAGGGGGGAACGGTATATTTTTGTACATTTTTCATCAAAAGTCGAAAACTATGATGCTTAAAAAAAATAAAAAGTTTGAGAATTTGTGCAAACAGCGCTCTTTCATATGATACCCCACATGCCCTAGTAGACTTCATTCGAATTTCTAAGACCCCCTTTCAGGCCCTGTTGCAAAAAAGGTATTTTTTTTTTATTGTTGTTTGCAAAATAGTTGGGTAAACGTCATCTAAAACTATTCCAAATTTGAAGTTGATAGCATTAGTAGTTCTTGAGATATCCAGCTGTGACAGACAGACGGACTTAGTCTCACCATAAGTGTTCCTTTTTACCATTTTGGTACGGAACCCTAAAAATTGTAGTAAAAAAAAGACAAAAAGTATTTTTGCCTTTTTTTATGTGAACTAATTAATACGCCTCTATAATAAATTAATAATGTATACGTGTTAATAGTTCTCATTGAAACATTCTTCTTAAAACTCAGAAATTGGATCTAAGGGTCATATCTTACGACCATTATAATATCCTAAGTTTAAATATAATCGTGGCAATAGCTGTTTCAAATTCGCGACAGACGGTAATAAAAAAAATTGGGGGTCCATAAAAAACAAATAAGGTTGAGAATCAATGCTTTATACAAAGGGCTACAATAATAGCGAGGCGTAAATACGGCACATCGAATTTTAGACTGCACATATAATTATGAGTAGGGTTAGAATCCGTTCGGATTTGTTTGGCAATGTCCGGCATTTTGGCCCCCGTCCGGACTTTGTCGGGCCTTGAAATTTGTCCGGACTTTTCGAATGAAATTTGTCCGAACTTAGAAAAAAAAATATATATATAAAAATTGAAATGCCCGGAGATTCTTGCAAGTTAATTGTCCGGCTTTTTTTTACTGTCCTGACTTTTCATATTTCGAAATGGTAACCCTAGGTATAGACGACACGCCCGGGTGTCACCACTGTGTGGATCGCCCGGAGGACACGGTGGAGCATACGGTGGAGGTCTGCCCAGCTTGGGCGGAGCATCGCCGTGTCCTCATGGAGGCGATCGGCGGCGGCGATCTCTCGCGTCCGGCCCTGGTTCAGGCCATGGTTCGGAGCGAGAGTGCATGAGAGGCCGTCACCTCCTTCTGCGAAGCAGTAATGCTAGCGAAGGAGGAGGCGGAACGCGTGAGGGTGAGACACGGTTTGCGCCCTCGCGCCCTTAGTCGCCGCAGGAGACGCCCCGGGCGTCGGGAGTCGCAAGCCGATTTCCGGCCACCGTAGGCGCGGGCTTGCGGACGGTGAGCGATGGGTAGCTCGCCGTCCGATAAGGACCAGGCCTGGGTCGCGGCGGTCGCGGAAGGAACACGGGAGGGTTTTAGTCAGTAAAAAAAAAAAAAGGTATAGACGACACTCTACAAAGTCGAAATTTTTCTAAATCTCTAAACAGCCATGATGACGGGCAGATGCTATAAGCTCTTTTGGCAATTTTTTAAGCGCAACTCAGCGCGTCAAAAAAGCGCACTATGCTAACCCGGCTAAGATAAGAGGAAGCCCAGCTGAGATAAGCCTAAGCCCAGCTGAGATAAGAGGAGAACAACTGAAGGATGACAATCTCAGACAAAGAGAAAGCCACTGTTCGATTTTCAAATCTCGGCTCAGCGAGGGCGTTGCAAAGCAAGTTCGCGATAAAAAATCGTCGCGGCGAAAAATTGCCCGTGCGCAATATTAATAGCTCTTCTTTCAGAACCTTTTTCATAAAGATGGAGGTATACTTAGCTTCATTCATTCATTCATTTCAGCCGTAAGACGTCCACTGCTGGACTTGGGCCTCCAGGTTGCCATAATCGCCACGTTTGGCAGCCGGGTTGGCGATCGCAGTATGGTGTTAAAATGCATAGAGAACGCTGCTGCCCATTCTCTAGTAAGTCCCTTAATCGCCTTTTACGACACCCACGGGAAGGTGGATTATAGGGAGGTGCTATTCTTTACGTCCGGCACCACACAGACGATACTATATATATATAGATAGTAAACATTAATCATTTGTACGAGTGATATTTATCTGGTGTCAATTTGAATACCTACAATGAAGTTGTTGTCAAGGGCTGAAGGTAGGTTGGTATTTAAGTGTCAATATACAGGGTCAGACAGGCGTCAAACGTGAGGGTCGGACGTAAAGAATAGCACTATCCTATTTCTTCCCGTGGGTGTGGTAAAAGGCGACTAAGGGACTTACTAGAGAATGGGCAGCAGCGTTCTTTATGCATTTTAACACCATATACTGCGATCGCCAACCCGCCTGCCAAGCGTGGCGATTATGGCAAACCCCCCTTTTGGGGCAGGCCTATGTCCAGCAGTGGACGTGTTTCGGCTGAAATGATGATGATGATGATACAGGGTCAAATTAAATTAGCTAGCGAAACTCGCAGACGTGATGGGTAATAACTTTAAGGGTCCGGCAATTGACTTGACCTTGACCATACAAAATGTGCGTGATGCTCACACTACACCACCAGCTGTTTGGTTTCATAGGGAGTATTTATTTTTAGTAACGAAAATATGAATATTTGAAAAAAATCACAGATAGAATTATATATAATAAAATATTTTGTTCGTATAAAAAAAGAAATATCTTACGACCAGGCAGCCTAAAACAAATTTCCACGCAAGCTCCTCCCCTTGCTCCCCGCTACTCCGTTATGTGCTAAACGCTAACGCGTCAGTAATAAAGTTGAATATCGCGTGCGCTCTTTGATCGTGTTCGAGCACGAAACTAAATAGCGTAAGTGTCAATTCTTACTTCGTTTATAACTAAAGTAATAATTGGTGGGTGGATAATAAAGTATATTTTCTTGCTGTAAATATTTATTTTAGACATAAAAGACAAACAATCGTATTTGTTTTTTATAATTATCCTTAAAAAGGACATGATTTTTGAATAAATAATGTGTCTAGAGAAACTATTACAGTTACGTAATAAACAACAACATGGAAAGAAAAAGATCCATTAAATCATAAGTATACTAAAGTTTAATTTTGCTTGTATGTGTGACTGTTTCAGAATATTTATGCAAATTAATATAAAAATAGGGAGCCTCCTCTTAAGTAGTTTGAAAGTAATATGGATTTTTTATGCTTTGGCTAGACATTACTTCCTGAATTTATTTCATAAAGTATTTTATAATACTACTTATTATATATATATTATAATACTTAAATATTCACAAATATAATTGACATGTATGCATTCTAGTTTAACATACGTTTTTTGCATAACTTACTAGCATTATATGAAGGCGTAATAACAGACTTAAAAGTCACTAAAATAATATATCTGCGCCTTAACAAGAGTTATACTGTTACCAGGGATGGGGAGGTCAGATAGGCAGTCGCTACATATAAAATACTGGTATTGAGTTGCATGCTGTTAGACTGGAATCCGACCCCAAGATAATTATGTAGTTGGGAAATGACAAGGCAGATGATTGTTGTTTTTATATGAGACTAGCTGCGCCCCGCGGTTTTACCCGCGTAAGTCTCGATCACGTGGGACTATCGAGATAAAAGGTAGCATATGTCTTAATCCAGGGTGTCAGCTACCTCCATACAAAATTTTATCAAAATTTGTCCAGCCGTTTGAGCGTGAAGAAGAAACAAACATACACATACACTCACAAACTTTCGCCTTTATAATGATGTGATGTGATGTGATTTTTGCAGAATAAATCAGCCGGTACCTAAGTATGGTGCCTCCAAGCAGCAACTTATTTTGCTTTGAGTTTGAGACAATTTGATAATATTACAGATTTTTAGAGTTCCGTGGTCAACAAGGAACCCTTATAGTTTTGCCATGTCCGTCTGTCTGTCTGTCCGCGGCTTAGCTCAGAGAATCTTAGTACTATAAAGCTATAATTTAGCATGGGTATACATATTTAATCATGCAGACAAAGTGGTAAAATAAAATGTTGATAAAATAAATTGTAGGTTACCTCCCTTGCACGTAAAGTGGGGGTGATATTTTTTTTTTTCGTCTATCCCATGGTGTATGGTATTGTTGGAACAGGCCGTTCAAATATATTGCGGGTCTGTGAAAACAATTTTTCGATTCAGGGATCCGTTTGCATAGTTTTAAGCTTTAAAGTGCAAATTTTTGTTAGTGTCAAGTGTGCCCTTGCTAAATGGTTGTTTTTGGATATTATGTCATAAAAGCATGGCAGTAATATACAAGGTGGCCCAAAATTAATCATCCAATTTTGTTTTCGAATAACGTTTTTACTAAATAAATAAAAAATATTTTGTATGATGGAAATATATTATTTATTTGGACCTTTACAATTTTTTATGTTAAGTGGAAAAGATTATATCCGTCAATTGGCTGCCAGTGTTGATACACATTTGTGCCCGTTTTATCGTCGCGTAATCTCCCATTTTGGCGATTTGGCATGGCCAGCAAGATTGCCCCATTTAACTATCCCATACTTCTTTCTTTGGGGCTACTTGAAGTCGCAGGTTTACGCCAACAAGCCTCAGACAATCGCAGCCTTTGAGGAGAATATTCGACAGGAATGCGAACAGTTATCTCTGGAAATCTTGCGGAAGGTTATGGATAATGCGATAAAACGGGCACAAATGTGTATCAATACTGGCGGCCGCCAATTGACGGATATCATCTTATTCACTGAACAGAAAAAATTGTAAAGGTCCAAATAAAGATTTCCATCACTCAAAATATTTTTTTTTAGTTAGTAAAAAAGTTATTTAAAAACAAAATTGTATGATTAATTATTTTGCGCTACCTTGTTGTACTCGTATATACTAAAATTAAAGGGAAACTATCACAAATAACCGTTACAAATTAACGAGTAATAGTCGACCTACCTACATTTGCAGTTGGAAAATTGACCGTGACGTATATCTGTGTAAGGCAGAACATGTTTTTCAACTACAATGTAAGTTTGTTTTTGGGATAAATTCATCCCAACTACGGAACCCTTTATTGTGCGTGGTCCGACGCGCACTTGGCCGGTTTTTTTCATTGATCAGTGTTGTATGTGGCAGCAGTAACTGCTTTCGATTAGGAAAGAAAGAAAAGAAAAGAAAAATAATTTTATTTGTCACAGAAACACGTGCAAGATATATGAAAACATAAACTGGTAAAACAAATAGTCGACAAAGGCGACAATGTTTGTCAACATTCGAAAAATGATGCTGTCATTGACAATCATTCTCATTAGGCTGTGTTAGCATTGTTTACGGCTTAAGGATGACTAAACCAGACCGTCACGGGTTCTAGCCGCATGCGATTCAATGCGTAGAAGCCCAGCAAAGCCATTCACAAACATTCGATACGCTTCCGAGCCGAATTGAACATCGATCAATGTTATCAAAAGAATCCTCCACAAATCCAACAGCCGAAAATTTTGCCATTTTAAAGGTTCCTGCAGGCAGGTGCAACACGATTTTGGTAGAACAATAAGTTTTCAAAGAAATTGTTCTACTTGAGTCGCGATGTTGCGTCGCACTTGTCTGCGACGCAACATCGCGACGGCTATTTACCGTGTTATAGAGGTATACGGAAAAGGGCTTAAAGTTCACTCATCTTCCATAGAAAAGGGTTCCTCCGACCAGAAGGGTGTTGTGTCTGGTGGGCAACCTCCCGGCAACTGTCTGACGATTGATGTAGGGACGTTGTATGTATGCTAGTCGCGCGGCAAACTCTGCTTGCGGGATGCAGGATTTTGCGTCAGTGTGACGCATACTTCGCATGTGGCGATGTTATTGCCGCCACACTGTTATGGACGCGGGTGCTGATGATATAGCAGGAACTGCTCCTGTATTTGATCCTTGGACCATTTTGTTAGTGATCGAACGTTCGATCTTACTGTTTTACGTAAATCGTTCAGATCCATCATCATCTGCCCAGCCTTTTTCCAACTATTTTAGGATCGGCTTCCAGTCTAACTGGATGCAGCTGAAAACCAGTATTTTACATGGAGTGACTGCCTATCTGAACTCGGGCTTCTGACGACCCATAACGACAGTCAAATATCTACAAATAACAACCGGGACCAACGGCTTAACGTGCTTTCCGAGGCATGGAGGGGTCTTGGTATGTAAAGATGCTCACCCATCCACGGACCAATCACGGCAAGCGTAGCTTAACCTGATCGATCGACCCGTGCAGCTGTTAATATTTAGCCACAAGCCCCTATAAAGATTGGCCACTTCCAGCAAGAGGCCTTTGCCCTACACTTGGACACAGATCACTGATCATAAGAATAGGTATCTGAATCAACCCTGCAACACATTATTTCTGGCTGCTCTCTTCTGGCTAACGGAGTCTACTTGCATAGTCACAACCTTGTTGCCAGGATTACCACCAGTGACTTGCTCTGAAATACAGTCTTGTGGAATCGAAAGCACCGTACTATAGGTATATGCTCGAACCAGTTGTTGAAAATGGCAATATCACGATGTATTGGGATCGGTCTGTCATCGCTGACAGGACTATTGTTGCCAATAACTGTGATAGATCGATTAGAGCGTCGCATAATGATTATTGATATGGCGTTCCTGCATGACGAGAACCTCATGAAAGCTAGCTCACGAGGTTATTGACATGTGGAGTGTGGATACAGCAGTCATCGTGCCAATAGTCGTGTCGGCCAATGGCATAACATCCAAGAGCCTCGACCAACACTTGAGGAGGCTCTCGTTAGGCAGCTGGATCAAGGGCTTAACCCAGAAAGCGGTACTTCTGGACACGACTCGCATTGTTAGGAGATTCCTCTCTCTGGAGCTCTGACCCCGGTAGGTTGGATCCTGTTGTTGATACAGGTGGGCAATTTAAAAAATATATTTTTAAATGTTTTTATATTGTAATACTTAAAAATATAATTTATATTATGTATAGAGGTATGAGGAACAGGGTGTAAAATTCACTCATCCTCTATAGAAAAGGGAGGATCCTCCGACCAGACGGGTGTTCTCTGGTGGGCAACTGCCCGACGGTTGATGTCGGTACGTTGTATTTATGCCAGTCGCGCGGTAAACTGCTTGCGCGATGCAGGATTTGCGTGACGTCAGGTCTTAGATGCGTAGTTTGCATGTAGCGTATGTAGATACAGCCACATGTACAATATTTGTTTTAGTATATGCGAAACCCGAAACACGTGTCTAGTATTTAGAAGTAAATAAACTATGTGCAAAATTTCAAAACTGTATCATGAAAAATAACAAAGTTAAAGGTTGTTATGTCACCGGGTTGTCCGTACAAAAACATGCTAACGGCGCCCCCGCGCCTCCGGGGTCGTCTTGCGCTCATTGATAATAATTTGGCAGTAGGTAACTAACCGTACGGCGATTGTATTGTAAGTAATTAAATGGTGATAACATTTTCCATCACAATTAAATATTTTTGGGACAAAATATAACATGGTGTAAACATTATTGAAATCGATTCAGTTCCTTATTCTGAACAAACTATATTCAGGTTTCGCATATACTAAAAATAATGTTGTATATAGAAATAAAGGAAATAATAGGTATCTAAACTATGGGTATCTAGGCATTTGCCGTCCCCCCTCCGGTTTGCATAAGCACATATTTTATTATAAGGTCAGCATTGTACCCAACTACGAGTACAGTAAACACTTCCTGAATCATTTAGCATGACACTCGTAAAAGCTCGTACAGACTAGTGCGATATCGCGGGAGCAACGCGACACTAGTACCACAATTTCTTTGTCGCTGCCTGTCGCACCCGCGATATCGCGTCAGTCTGTACGAGCCTTAAAACGGAAATCATAGTTTTTCCTAAAAAGGAATTTGTTTTTCTATATGCAGGGTCAAATTAGGAGATGCTCGTGGTAAGTAATACTAATAACAGCCGCTCGGGTCGATCCACCAGGTTAAGCTAGGCTTACCGGGGTTGATCCGTGGATGGGTGACCATCTTTACATACCGAGTCTCCTCCGTGCCTCGGATTGCTCGTTAAGCCGTTGGTCCCGGCTGTCATTCGTGGATCTTTGACAGTCGTTACAGGTCGTCTGACACCCGAAAGTCTGACAACCAGTTTTACCTTGGGGTATCGTATTACCCAATGACTGGGTTGTGGAGGTCAGATAGGCAGTCGCTTCATGTAAATACTGGTATTCAGCTGCAGCCGGTTAGACTGGAAGCCGACCCCAACATAGTTGGAAAAAGGCAGGCACATTGATGCATGGGTCACATTAAATTAGCTAGCGAAACTCCGCAGACGAGGTTATCGCTATCTATCACCCCGTATTACATTGTAACTTAAACATGACTGGAGAAAATATGAGTATACTGCACAGAGCATGAAATCGCCGCACCTGGACCGGCAGCGTCTAGAGACAGCAGTAGGTACCGTCCGATTCAGACTTAATTGCGGCTCGGAACATGAGGCGAGTCGCTGTCGGTCGGGGGTGGGCGGTATGGCACTGCGCAGCAAGTAGCGTACTTCAGAGCCGCCACAAACTTTGACTCGTACCTAATTTGCTATTAAAAATGGCGCCGAAAATGAGTTTAATGCCTAACTTCTGTTGCGGACCGCCTTCAAAACCGTCCGTTTATTATAGTCCGTCGTAGTTTGCTGACAATGCCACAACTCGCTGCAGCCGCCGAGGCGTCTCCGTACTCTTTGGTATACTATACACACGTCTGCCTAGTCCTTCGGGGGAAACAGGTGTGATATTATGTTATGTAAAAGTTAACTAAGCAATTGCGTCAAAAGGATGGGTAATAGCAACAAACTGCTATCATCAATATGACGTTGCGTTTGCGCATCAATATAATACAATAGCGTAACTGATCGGGTGCTACACACTTGTCCGGGTCGGCCGCGGCATGATCGGGCGGCAAAATCGATTATAGTTATGTACGTATATGTTCAGGACAAAGCCGTTCGGCTTACAAATACAAAAATAGTTTATTTCTTTATCAAGCTTTGTACTACATAGCTAGAGATAGAAGTGTCCTTTTAAGCAAATTAATGCCTGTATTAGGACACTCCACTCTTCCGCAAATTAGATTTACGTAATGTACTACATTCACTTACAAAAAATATGCCAGTATTTACTGTTTACCTATACAATTTTGAAAAAGTAAATTAATACAAAAGAGAATTACAAAAAAAACCTAATATTTTACATCAGCTTACTCAAATGAGTAAAATGTCGTAGCTCGCATTGTGCCGAGCTAACCCGAACATGATTTGGTGGGTCCGCGCCCACTCGACCCGCTTAGACTCGACCCCAAGAATAATACCTGGATATTTCTGTTTTGATACGCGTAAAAACGTAGATGTATAGTCAGACAGAAAAGTGTCGATTAAACGCTTGCATCACAGAGAGTGTATAAATTAAAATGTTTGGATAAATAAATCAAAAATTAAACAAGTAAGTACTTATCATTTTTTAATGTAGCATACGCATTGTACTTTGTAGTAAAAATCACAGATTATTGTTAATTATCATTACAACCTTACAGCTAGTGGTACGCTAGAGGTAGAGGGTAACTTTATAAAGCTATATTTTTGAAAAGAAATCACTGGCTACTAGGATAAATTATATATCATAACAAAATATTTAATATTCTATGTATAATAAGTATTAATAAGTTAATATCACTTTGCCCGATTGTACCAATGGCACTGAAATTATAGTAAAACATCTGGTATTATTCTTCGGGTTGAGTCTAAGCGGGTCGAGTGGGCGCGGACCCGATTCGGTGAGGGATATTGGAGTATACCGATGGGCAGGAGCCGAATGAATGCTGAAAATGTGTAGTGGTGTGCTTCGGGTCGGCTTTGTTGTTCTACAAAATACTACCGAATCAAACGAACCGAGCCGAATAAGTGTAAAGGGCCCCTCAAACTGCAGTAAGTATTCCTGCATTTCATTCACGGAATTAAACACTATTGCTCGAATGCTCGTTTCTCGAATTATCAGACATAATTATCGCGAAAATAAAAGAATTGTGTTTCTAGTTCTACGTCGATACGCGCTGCTGGTGCGCGAACATAAACAAACGAACGATACATAAGGCGGAGATTTCTTGAAAATGGTCGAAAAGGTGGTTTTTTAAAGCAGTGTATATCTGTTAACAGTTAAACCGTAAATATTTCTTCCAAAACAAATCAGTATGATATTTTTAAGTTTTTTATGCATACATAATCTGCCTATAATGTTCCCACTGCTGGGACACAGGCCTCCTCTTTCTGTGAGAGGGAGTGGGCCGTAATCCACCACGCCGGCCCAGTGCGGGTTGTGGACGTCACATGTCTTCGATTTTTTTTTTTTTGTGCATACGGTGAAATAAATATTATATGAATACTCAAAACATAATTTAATACATCAAAAAAATATTCCAAGACAACCCTTAATTATTTTTAAAAGCAGTTTATCCCTTCGTTAACAGTAATAATTATAATTAAAACAAAATAATTAATAATAATTATAACATAAAATTGCTAATGCCAAACTGCATCCGGTGATGGATTAATTTTTATTAATTAGTTAATATCTAATTTTATATGATTGTATTTGCATTTTTACGCCATACGTTGTGTCATCGCGCATCTCTTTCTTTTGTATGCCATCTGACAATGACAGCGGTTTACCTGTTGTCAGCCTCTTAAGGCACAGATATTTTAGTGACTTTTAAATCTGTTAGTACGCCTTCATATAATGCAAGTAGTTTATGCAAAAAAAATATGTTAAACTAGAATGATACAAATCAATTTTATATGTGAAAATATTTAGGTATTGTTGTAAAATACTTTATGAAATAAATTCTGGAAGTAATGTCTACCCAAAACATAAAAAACGATATTACTTTCAAACTACTTTAGATATTTTCATATTTTTTTTTTTGTATGAATAGACTGTTTTATTATCAATAATTCTATCTGATTTTTTTTTCCAAATATTCATATTTTCGTAACTAAAAATAAATATTCCCTATGAAAACTAATGATGGCACGGCGTGAGCGCGACGCGCATTTCTATGGTAAAATCAAAATCAAAAAAAATTATTTCACATAAACCTACATGGGCACTTATGAAACGTCAGAAGCTAGGTGCACGGTTCCAATTGGTCGTTTCCTATGGAGAAGAGCCGGCAAGAAACTCCACGGTTACTCTTTTAAAAAGAATGGGCTTTAACAATGTTTCCATGTTACAGTGTTAATAGGTATGGGAGGACAGTGTAGGCCCGTCAACAAGTACCAAGTACTTAACAAAATAGAAGATAGTTTACAAAGCTACAGTCTATTAGGCCTACAACGTTCTCACATTCACAAATTTAAAAAAAATCTATGTAAAATATTACTAAAATAATAAAAATAAAAACCTACATATTTCAACCAAATGACAACATTGTCATTACAACTGTAACAAAACTGAATAAATATTCTGGCCAAGGTCAATGGCGATTATCTGACCCTTAATAGTGCGACAGTAAGTCATGTCGTCAAACGGATCCCTGAATTGAATAAAAAACTTTGTACAAAAAAAAACAACCGACTTCAAAATAAACACTACAAACTGCAAAATAACTTTAATTTCGGAAGTCGGTGTCTTTGGATCTGTATTTTAGTTATTTGCCACCGACTTCCGAGTTAAAGTTATTTTTCAGTTAGTAGTGTTTTTTTTTGAAGTCGGGTGTTTTTTTTTTGTAAAAAGTTTTTATTTTTCACTTTTTAGCGGCTCAGTTTGTAATTTATCTAATTTACAATAGCCTAATGTCAAATGCTCATCATCTTTTACAAAATATTGCTTTTCCCGATGCAGGGGCGTTAATTGTTGAGGAGTTCTCCTGGCAAGAACCAGGAGAACTAATGGTGACTTCATCTTATGCATTTTGACGACCATAGATTGCTTAGCAACCATATTAAAATGCCTAATCGAATCGCAACGGTGAAATACTTATTATTAAGTAGTTCCGGTGGTCATCTGTGGTCTTCATTATCAGTTCCACTTCACCAAATGGTGCTTTTCGAGTGCAACTGCACGAGTTACTATATAAAATACTCAAATCGCTATAGGTATGCCTATAAAATTTGAGGATTTCTCTCGATTTCCATGGGATTCCCTCATCAGATTCTGATTTGGTGGGAATGGGACCACCTCGGGAGCATACCCTTGCATACAAAAGAATAATTTTCAAAATCCGTCTTCGGTTGACGGAGTAATCGGTGAACAACCATAAAAAAAAAAAAAAAACAAACATGTTATATGTTTGGTTGTTGTTTTTTTTTTTTCCTCCTTTTTGGAAGTCGGTTAAAAATGGTTTTCACAGACCCGCAATATTTTTGATATCCAAAAATACTGCACACCATGGGATCGAAGAGAAAAAAAAAATATACCTAGTTTATGTGCAAGAGAGTTAACCTAAAAAAAATGAAAACATTGTAAAAACCCATTATTTTAAAAGAGTAACCGTGGAGTTTCTTGCCGTCTCTTCTCCATAGGAAAAGACTAATAATTGGTCTTTTCCTATGGAGAAGAAGAAGAAGAAGCTAGCTTCTAACGTTTCATAAGTCCTATAAACTTTTTGATAACAATCATTCGGCCTTAAATGATAGGGTTAGCAACCCGTCTTGAGCGAGGGTGCTGATCTATGCTCGTTGGTTCTCTTTATGAGAAGAGGTTTTTGCCCAGCAGTGGGCCAATAATATTATATTGTTATATAGTACAGTATTATTTTAATATTATTAAGTGATAAGGCCCTATAAATATGTAATCAACCGGGCAAAGTTGCAGATCTCAACTCCAATTTTATAAGAGAGAAATTGCCTAAACATTTTTTGTTTGCTTCAACTGGGTGTTGAACCCCAGTAATCCTGTTCTGCAGTCCTGTTTGTTGCTACGAGCCTACTGGGGTAACTTATTAAGTAACAAAGTTATAACATGTTTGCGTGAATGTGTTTTTTTGTCTGATTTAATTTATTTATATTAATATATAATTTTTAATTTAATTTAATATATTATTTTTTGAAAAATTGATATATAATTCTTTGGCATTTGATAGCCCGAAGGATATAAGCTATTTAACATCACTCTTACGAGCCGAGCAAAAAGTAAAAAATCAAGTCTCAGGCTAAAAGGTAAAGGTATTTTTACATGTATTTTAATTAAGGCTCCGTGCACGAAAAAAACATTTTTTCGTCAATTTCTTATCTTATTATTAAAAAGCTTGACATAATTGAAACATTAAGTCTTTGTAACTATAGAAGTACAGTTTTCGTGGTGCTAAACCAATCGTGTCAGTCACAGCACCTGGTAATAGTTTCATCACTTTTGTGCTCTCGAAAATATAGTATACTAGCTGCGCCCCGCGGTTTCACCCACGTAAGTCTCGATCCCATGGGAATCGGGATAAAAAGTAGCCTATGTCTTAAGACATAGGCTACTTTTTATCCCGATATTCCCATGGGAACTAACCGGAACCCGGGAAAATTTTATCAAAATTAGTCCCGGCGTTTTAGCGTGAAGAAGTAACAAACATACACACACACACTCACAAACTTTCGCCTTTATAATATTAGTGTGATTGCGCCTTTGATTGACTAAATGTAGATATTGTATAATCGTAAAACAATTTTTTTTATTTTACCTCAAAGATAGCTGAAGCCCAGTATGTGATTTTTAAATTTCTTGATATGGTTTGATAAATAATAGGAAAAATACATGAATGCCTGGGTTTAAAAAAAAATACAGGTTTTTCAACATTATTTTTCTGCTATAGTTTGTATCAAGGTTGAAAAAAGTGCTTCCCCCACATGCAAGTACTCGTAGACTATATAATAATGTTGATTATATTTTTAATTTTCAAAAACAAAAGTGGTGTCTTGTAAAAAGATGATCAAACGTCAGTCTCGCGTCATTTTTTGGAAAACTTGTTGCGAATATTAGTGATTTTCCATGAATACTTAATCTATTTGAAAAATCCCTTTTCGCCACATGCAAAACACTGAACTCGATATTTCAAATCAAAAATAATTTTGTTTAAATTCTTTTTCCCTTTCTCACAACCAATGAACAAATTTGATCAAAGTCAGCCGATTTCGTGCACGGTGTTCAGGCGCTGCCCAAACAGCGACATCGTAAAACGTCCACTTTTGTGTTGCGTAGTATTATCCGTATTGCTACATATTACAAGCCCAAAAAATACAGTGTATAGTCAAGTGAAAAATACAGTGTATAGTGAAATAAAAAAGACACAAAGATATTTTATAGAAATGGTCTATACTATATTGAAAAAATAATCGCAATAAAAAACACGAAAAAACTTTTTCGTCTCGGAATTCTCAATCTATTGAGCGACAACTATTCATATTTTTGTAACTATAAAAAGGAAAACTAATCAACTAAAGACATATGTAAAAATGTCATAATGGTGTATTTTGTTTTTAATTAATTTTAAACTGCGAAATAACTTTCATAGTAGCCAATACTATGAAAGTTATTTCGCAGTTTAAAATTGATGGACACGAGATTCAGATAAAATCTAACAAATCGCCATTTTCAACCGTATTTGTGTATTACGATGCCACTGTGATGTCACTTCATCTCCTGCAATACCTAAATATTTGCTTCTTACCGCGCCTTAAGCAAATTAAATTATAATTTCACGCGTTTTTGTAATGTTTTAAAATTGATATAAAATGTACTAAGAGCTTATTTCACAGTCTCCAGATAAGCATTAGGCAATTTTTATTAAAATATCTGCCAGCTAAGTTAACCGCTAATTATCCGAAGGCGGTGAACCAAACCATAAGTTCTATAAACAAACCTTGTATTCACAGACTCCACAAAAAAAAAAATCCGAAAAAGTTTCCACAATTTTTATACAGCTTCCAAATTCAAACTGACTACTGACAATGATATCAGGGTACTACCAACAACATTTATTACAGAACAATTTATTTAGCTTAACAGAACCGATCACTTTTCTCCGATATCTTATCTTTTAATGACCGTAACACTGTACATTAAAATAAAAAGATAAACACAGCACTATACTCACACAAAATCTCGAGTTTCTCTATGAAAGTCAAGTTAACTAAGAAAAGTAAACAGTTTTAAAGTTATATAAATTTATTTCGAACGAGCGTCCGTTCGTATGCGCGAACTAACTTGCAATGTACCGTGTTTTTCTTGCACCTATGTTATAAGCGCGCGAAAGTATTTTTTAAGGCGGCCTACCACGGTCTGGTTGCAAGAATGAAGAATATTCCGCAAGAACCTTTTTTTTTTGTGGAATTTAGGTCCCGTGGAAAGTGTTCCAAAAAAAATTGTCGTTTAACTTGTATAGAAGGGATGGGTAGTAGGAACACCATGTAATTTCGTAAGTAGTGTTATTTTGCTACTACAGTTCCATGAAAAAGGCCCATCTTCGCCTTTTCGCGTGTGTAATGTATGCCCGTTTTCACTAACACTACGCGCCACCTAAATGTAAGAAATCTATTTGACAAAGCATGATGCAGAAACGAAAGTTAGGTACTGTCATTGTTTCCAAATATTAATAAGATTTTTAGTGGTTTTAAATACCTACTAAATATAAAATTGAAAGTATGTGATTTGTCTCAAACGATTTTTGTATCAGGGTGTAGTCATGAAGTTTAAAAATATCTCATTTGACTGTTACGGTAAAAAGTACTGGTTTTTTTAACCGAATGGAATGGACACATGATATTTGGGGCGTCACGTAGTTGGTAAATTCTCTTCGAACCTCGGAACAAAAAGGTTGAAGTCTATACAGATAGTATATTGGGTACCTAATTTAATGGTTCGTTAAATATGCTCTAACTCAGCGCTCAGTACGAATATTTCTGAATTTATATTCTTGCATACCAAGTTTGAATGTATGCAAGAATATAAATTCAGAAGTATTCGTACTGAAAATGCGTTTCATTACAGTTCTTAGTAAAAATATCCTACTTTGAAACTTACTTAATACTTTTAAAAGTTTAGATGTTTGTTACTCAATCACGCAAAAACGGGTGAACGGATTTGGATGAAATTTGGCTCGCCTGTCCTTAATATTTCTCCAGAATAAGCTACCTACAAATCAAAATGAATAAATGTTGTGTTGTTTATCAACATTAATTTCAAGTAACATTTGAATCTATGTGTTTGCCGTGACGTGGCGGCTAGCTCTCTCATTTTACTCTCCATTCTCTGGAATTCTCTGGAACTATATCTAACTGACAACCTTTTGTCAGTTAGATATAGTTCCTAGTGATAAAAAACCCGTCAAAATAAATCTGTCGATGTAACCCTTATGGTGTTAGACGAAGGTTTATCCATCTATGCCGTAAAACTTGTAAAAATCCAGGAAGCAAGACAGAAACCCACAGTACCTACCTAGCTACAATAATATTGTTATCTAGAAAAATAAGGATTCGCGAAACGATATCAGAACATTGGCCTCCCACGAACTTGTCACGAAGATTGATAGCGTCTAATCTTAGTAATTAACGCGTAACCTAAGAAGTATATTATTGTATAAGTGTAATTTAAAATTAATGGCCAAGCTGATTAGAAAAAGTAGATAAATATTAGATCTATGCACCGAAATGGATAGAAAGAAAATCAACAACAAAAACCAGCCAAATGCGTGTCGGACCACGCACAATGAAGGGTTCCGTAGTTGGGATGAATTTATCCCAAAAACAAACTTAACATTATAGTAAAAGTTTTATTTAGATTAACCATTTTGAAAGTATTTACATAATTTAAAAACTAAACAGACTTAAAATAAAAATAATAATATGTACAAGTAAGTATATAACAAAGGGGGGGGGGGGGAATCATAGGGCATCAAAAAATTCCTCCGCATCGCTGTCAGTGGGAAAAGTGCCCAAAAGGCTGGCAGCATTGCCACGTTGTATGGCAATGCTGATTCTTTGGCCAAAAAATAGGCCAGCCCTCTGGTCACGTGAGGAGTCGACCAACCGCTTGGCGATGTCTCGAAAAACTAAGTGGGCACTCGGACCCCATGGCATACGTCACGGTCAATTCTCCAACTGCAAATGTAAGTTGGTCGAATATTACTTGTTAACTTATAAAGCCTACTTACTTACCTGTGATAGTTTTCCTTTTAATTTCGAGATACAATATACTACGGCCATGAACTTTTTCACATATCCAGAAACAACCTTTTTCAAACAACCATTTCTGCCAGGGTTGCGAGTTTGTCCGAAAGGGATATCGTGGCCCTGGCACACAGGCAACGGAAGGAACACGGGTGGGCTTTAGTAGACACGCCCTCCCGCTCCACCCAGTGCGGGAGAAGTTATTTGATAATTTCCCACCCAAAAAAAAAACCATTCAGTTGGCAGGGAGGGGGGCGACACTTGACTCTAACAAAAATGTGCAAAACGTGTTTAAAGCTTCATATTACGCAAACGGTTCCCGAAATCGAAAAATGATCTTGACAGAAATTCAATATTTTTGAACGGCCTACCCAACCCCACAACATGGGATAGACGAGAAAACAAAATATCATCCCCCACTTTACGTTTAAGGGACATACCCTAAAAAAAAAAAAATATATTATTATAAATATGTATTAATATTAATATGTATATCCATGCCAAATTACAGCTTTCTAGAACTAAGAGCCTCTGAGTTAAGCTGGGGACAGACAGACAGACAGAAGGACATGGCGAAACTATAAGGGTTCCTTGTTGACTACGGATCCCTAAAAAGGCTAAAAACTTATATTTGGAAGTTTGATTGGTTAAAATGGATAATATTATAATACTTCGATTTTAATAATAAACTATTCTTTGAGCCACGCTCTGGTTAGGTACCATAAGATTTATTTAGCTTTCAAAAGCGATATCTTTTGTGACATTTAAACAGTTTTTATTTTGTTAGCCCATGTTGTATCCCTTTGCTTTGGGATGCAACGTGGGCTAACAAAAAATAAATAAAAAGGGGATGCCTATGCACACATAGGCATCCCCCTTTTCTTTCCGAACTTCCCTGCCTTGTGAAATCTTTGACCATGTTGGTCTTGCAAACATTATCATTACAACTAAGGGAAAGAGAAAAATCCATGAACTCTGGCACTTAGAGTAAGATTTAACTTGTGTTTATTAAAAATAATTCTGTTAACCTCTTAATTTTCTACCTTTTAATAGGTATAGTACTAATACCTACGCGAAACATTACAAAAAAATATTTTTTGGCTCAAATCCTTGCAAGTTATATTTCTTGCTTCCGATCTTGTGGGACGCAACCTTATCTTACAAGAACAAGACATCGCCTCTCGCCGATTATTGGCATACTTGAATAGTGATGTGCGTGCTACAAGCCGAATATATTTATTATCCGTTAAATTTTTAAGGCCAAAAATTAGAAGTGGCTTTTTAATTTGTGCTGAATTTTTGTTTGATGATATTTGGTGGTGGAATATTGTGTTTACTTAACCTCAATAGAGCAAATAATATAAGGAGGAAAGGACATCATTCAATCTAGGCGAAATTATGAATGTGCGATCCAGATAAAAAAATATATGTAAAATATACAGACGCTGGCAGAGATTTTTTTTCTGGATCAATTAAATATAGTAAAGTCTTTACTTTAATGTACTTAATCGATCCATTGAAGTATCTTCCATCTTTTGGAATTTTCGGCCGTTCTTTTTGGCAGTAACACCCAATAATATCAAAATTGAGGTTTGCGTTTAAATAAGAAAATACATTTGTAACTAAATATAATGTGGGCATCGGTTGGCCACAGTTTTAACCTTTTCTATCCTTTTTTGATAACGGGGTGGAAATCCTTATGGATGTCCTCCACCCTGGGGCAGACGGAGAGGATCTGTCAGACTTCTACTGAATAAAACCACCCCGTGAACCCTCGCACACTTGCACCGGAGGCAATCTTCAATGCAGACCCCGACTGGAGCCGCCGGCCCACCTCTGCGGGCTCCGTCTGGTCAAGCGGGGGGAGTGAAGTGTTTGACTCCCCCCGCGACCACGCACCATGGGTCCTGTATGATAGGGGGCGGCGGACGGCCCTGGATCCATTTAGGGGGCCAGAAGATGGCATTATCTGCCCTCTGCCGACGCCCGGTGCGCCCGTTGCAAGCCTCAGAGCACTCGAAAGCTCTCTCTCCCTTTCCGCTGCCTCCTTCTGCGACATGACATTTTCGCAGAAGGAGATTGCCACGTTCTATGACGCTGCACCGCAAACCATAGAACGAATCACAGCCGGGTCACAGTTTTAACCTAGCCTAACCCATTTTTAGTAGCTGCCTAGATTAGTTACTGTGATTAATTTAAACGGTACGGATAGTTTTTTATAAGACCAGAAAGTTAAAAGACAAAAGACGAGTTGAGTAACAAAAGACGATCATCATTAGAAAATCAAAAAGTTTTTTAGAGAATCAATTAATATTCCCTTTTAATAAAACTCCCCCTTAAACCTATAAAAAATTTAAAATATTATGCTTGGATGGTTTGGTTATGTTTAGAGGATGAATGAAAGGCCACTCACAAAAGGTTTTTACGAGGAAGCTGTGAGTGGAAACGTCGAGAAGGACCTTAAGAGGAGGCTCCCTATTTTTATGTTAATTTGCATTAATATTCTGAAACAGTCACACATACAAGCAAAATGAAACTTTGGTATATGATTTATTCGATTTTTTTCTTTCCATGTTGAAGACAGTAACGTAATTGTTATTTTTTTTCTCAATATTTTTTTATTCAAAAACTATGTCTTTTTTAAGGATAATTCTAAAAGACAAACAAGTTTGTTTAGCTTTTATGTCTAAAATAAATATTCACAGCAAGAAAATATAGTTTATTATCCCGACACAAGATATTTTTTCTCTAGATCAATTATTACTTTAGTTATAAACGAAATAAGAATTGAGATTTACGCTATTTAGTTTTGTGCTCGAACACGATCAAAGAGCGCACGTGATATTCAACTTTATTACTGATGTATTAGCGTTTAGCACATAACGGAGTGGCGGGTGTGAGGGACGGAGCTTGCGTTCGAAATTTGATTTAGACTGCCTGCTCTTAATAGTGATGTTCTTCAAAAAGGTCAGGTGCGTAGTACTCGCAACCGGCGTGCGTGTATGAACGTAAACGATGCAAAAGGATTATGTACGGATCGTGGGAGGTGGCGTTCTATAGTTTCTACCTACCCCCTTGGGATGAAGGCGTGAGTTTATGTAAGTATGTATATTATTAGTGCCAAAAATAGAGGATGATTTTTTATATAGAAATTATAAAAACACTAAAGATTGTTTTCAAATTCAAATACAAGTTCTTTATTGCGAACTAAGTGTACAGGATTTCGTCGATGTTAACAATAGGTAGGTTCTAGAACTTAGTTGCCCGTTAAGGCATTGCAATTTAAGGGGGATGCGCTAAGGTAGCCCGCGATTTTCAAATTTTATTACGTTTTTTGCAATTTACAGGTCAGTAACAGGTTCTATGTTGATCTAAATATGATTCGCGGCCGTAACAAATATGGCTTTACAGAATTATAATCATTAGGTCTCTCTAAGTTCATAAAATCCTACTGAATGAATATTTCAGAAATACTAATTCAATAGGATTTTACGAAGAGAGTTAGTTGTATTGCCCATTCTAATGATTATAATTCTGTAAAGCCATATTTGTTACGGCCGTGAATCATATTTAGATCAACATACAACCTCTTACTGACCTGCAAAGTGCAAAAAACGTAATAAAATTTGAATTTCGCGGGCTACCTTAGCGAATCCCATTAAATGGTTCTAAGAAAAAAAAATTACACACTCAATATTACAGTTGTACAGACTTAACATTATAATTATTATCGGCAAAATCCGCTTCTTCACTTAATCACATCACTAGTCGTCCGTAAGAAACAATGTATAGTTCTTTGCCCTTTCAACAATAATTAACAACTCAACTACGTAATTTTATAACATAGACATCTGTTGTTTTAATTTATTTACTTTTCTTCACTATTATGGTCAATAATTTTTACTTTTTTATGTAATCGTAAATCATTTTATTGTTCGGGTTTTTCTTCAGATCAAAGTCGACTCTGAAGTCATTAGTAAGGCTTGCAACACACTTTTTCGGGTCATCATTTACAGGGTCAAATTAAATTAGCTAGCGAAACCCCGCAGACGTCATGGGCATATAAACACGAATAAATAGAAATGAAAAAGATTTGATGATTTTTTTTGGGTAGTTTTGGTAGTTTTGTTACTGGAAATATCAGTTTAATTTTTTTTTTTTTTGTGTGTAAACTTCAGAGACGTGATAACTAAACAGTTTTTCTTTAATTTGATCCTGTTTATGCACAGTCGGGCGATAAAATCAAACATAATTATTATCTATACTACATAATATAACATCACGCCTGTATACGAAGGGTTAGCAGAGGTGTACATATAGCACTCCCACATTTCGCCAGTCATGTCAAGTGACTATTCTACCTGCAATTTCAAATGACTACTCTACCTGCAGTTGATGACCCCATTAAAAAACTCATCAAATTAACTTTCTTTTCATTTTATCATATTCAGATATCGTACCCCATCACGTATACGGAGTATCGCTAGTTAATTTAATTTGCCACTGTATTCCTAACACCACAAATATATGTAGTAGAAAATACGTTTATTATCGGAAAACATAACGTAAAGAAATAAAAACACACACACGAAAGAACAAGTTGAGGGAAAATATGCGTCACATTCACGCAAAATGGCCATCGCTCAGCATAATGCAGCGAGCCTATGCGAGACAGAGCCCCAGCGCTGGTTTTCAGCGAATTGCCTCGGGTCTACTTTGTTTTCCAACAAATACTGCCGACCCGAACAAGAGTGTAGGATGCCTAATAGTAGAACTCTTTGTGAAGGAGTTCGTACGGGGAAATACCGCTATCTACATGTTTCTTTACCGCCAAGCAACGATGCTGTGCTCCGACTTGAAATTTATGAGAGCCAGTGTATTGGACTGGCCGGTCAAAGCTATTTGTAGATGGCGTGACCATAGCTAGGCCCCCCGGCCTATACTAAATTTGAAATTTCGTCCATTCAATGCCTTCATTCCATTTCGTGTTCATTCAACGGTCCATTCATGAGTTTGGTTTTACTTTACTATTTCGTTATTTTCAGTGATTTTAATAGTTTAAATATTTCTAATATAATATTCGTTTTAAGGAAAGTGTCTGAATTTAAAACCTTATTTATTGTATATTTCTTCGGAATCACTTTCTTCAAAATGTTAGAGGAACAAATGTAATTAAACAGTGCTAACCTAAAACACTGTTTAATTACATTTGTTTCTCTACGAATAGTCCAGCCACAATCGTCTAATTTTAAAGTCTTATTATTCGATAAATGGTAGACTCTAATTTCAGAGCTTATAAGAACACAACAATGAATCATTTTCGAAAAAATAAAATAAAACCACCTCTCGCCTTGTATTAATAGCTTGGTTTAGGAACTAGTTACTGCAGCGCCATTTTGACAGTTGACACAGTTGTTATTAAAACTATGAAGATGGAATATTCTATATATTATATGAAGAATAGTTATACAAACATCTACCATATTGATACAGACATGTCATAAAGCGTTTTGTTTCTTTCTAACTAATTAACTAAAGACTGATGTAATCTTAATGTTTGACAAGGACTAAATTTGGCAACATTTTTGTGTGACGTCAAAATTCCGGTCACGCAAAGACATGCTATGCGTGACCGGCCGCCATGTTTAGTGCCAAGTTTTGTGGTACAAAACTCTGCAATGTGCTGTCAAACGGTAGCTTGCTGTCTCTCTTGCACTCGCAGTTACAACCCTATGAAATGCGGCCATTTTAATTGCCCGATTTTTGTAGGTATGCGCGCTAACTTTGTAGCTATGGCAAGTCCATAGGTTTATAAGTCACTAGCTTTTGCCCGCGGCTTCACTCGCGTTAATTTAGAATTCGACAATCATTTCGGGTTGTACTCTGCTTTTAAACATTTAAAGTGCTATTAAATACATCCCATAACACAATTCAATCATGTTTCGAAAGACACGTGGCGCCATCTGTTATCATAAGAACGTTATTGTTGTTTTCCTCGGGAACAGTACTTTATTTCGGGATGAAAGGTACCCTATGTCCGTTTCTGTACACCAACAACGTTTATACGAAATTTCAGGATGATCGGTTCAATGGCTTAGGCGTGAAAAGGTAACAAACAAACAAACAAACAAACTTATTTCGCATTTATAATTTATCAAAGTTAGGAATTTAGGATAGTTAGGATTGGCATCACGGGCACATGACATAGTTCAACTTTGTCTCTGGAACGGTGACGTATCTGCGATGTCTCTGGTATTGCAAATGTCCTTAGGTGATGGTGACGACTTACTATCAGGTGGACACTCTATTTAATTTTTCATCCGAAAAGCAACTGACCTAGCTTACTAGTTTGGATACCAGCCAGTAATTGTGTTGTGGAAGTCAGTAAACAGTCACTACGTACTATGTATTTATCTGCCTAGCCATTTCCCAACTTTTTTTTTTATATTTTGTGAATATGAGAACTTTGTAGGCTTAATAGACTGTAGATGTGTAGACCATTTTCTATTTTATTAAGTACCTGGTACTTGTTGACGGGCCTACACTGTCTTCCCATACCTATTAACATTGTGATTTGAAAACAAAGTAAAAGCCAATTATTTTTTTAAAGAGTAACCATGCATTTTCTTGCCGGCTCTTCTCCATAGGAAACGACCAATTGGAACCGTGCACCTAGCTTCTAACGTTTCATAAGTGCCTATGTAGGTTTAAGTGAAATAAAATATATTGATTTTATGTTGGTATGGCCTTCCGGTCCAGTCTAACCGGATGCAGCTGAATACCAGTAAATTTTGAAATGAAATGAAATCGTTTATTCTGTAAATAGGTTAGCGGAATCACTTTTACACGTCATATTAAAAAGTAAAAAATAAGCTAGACGTAGTCGACCATTTGCTATCTGACTACCCCTGAGAAGAAATGGCGAAACAAACTCAGGGGTCAGAGGCTCTTTTAAAGTCCAGACATAATCTTGGTCAGATCATGTGAGGACCATGTAGATCTGTGTCTGAAATGGTCTTTTGAGGAAAGAACCACACAAATTTGAGTGGACCTGTCCAATCAGTGCAAACATTTGTCACTAATCGTGCAGCTCGACTCAAGACTTAAGGAGCTCAACGAATCGACGAACAATACCAAAGAAAGTACATTTGGGTAGGCCGCATAAAGTGCTCAAAATGCCAGACCACCATTAAAACTGAAAAAAAGCAAAAAATAATAGGAAAATATTTAAAGAAAAAAAAAATGACCCACATAGTGCTCACATTCACATTAAATTAAAGCAGTAGATAATCATAATAATTTCAAAGTAAACATTCATGTAATATTGTATATAAAATCATGCATAATTTAAAAAATGTCAAGTTTTCCAGTTTGATCACAAGGCTAGCAGAGCTAGCAGCTCAATCCCAAGCTTTTTTGTCTTATAAATAATCAGAAATTTAATGTACCCTTTTTTACAAAGTTTGGTTTTAATACAGCTTTTAAATCGTTTAATGGGTAAGTTTCGAATGTCAGTAGGAAGTTTGTTGTAAAAGCGTATACATTGACCCATGAACGAGTTTTTACATAAAGCAACTGCCTTTCTGACCTCTACAACCTAGTTACTGGGTTACATGATACCTCTTGCTATGACTGGTTGACAATCTTTCGGGATTGTGACTACCCGTGACGACTGTCAAATATCTACGAATGACAGCCGGGACCAATGGCGCGGCAGAAAAGGGGTCTCGATGGTAAAACTCATCCATGTGCCTTCCTATAACAATTTAATTTAATGTTTTGTGTTTCTTTGTTTTATAATTTTTAAATTACTTTATATGGAATGATGGTACTTTGTATAGTTCCATGTGGTGCCGGACGCAAAGAACATCACTATCCTATTTTCTTCTAGTGGGTGTCCTAAAAGGCGACTAAGGGACTTACTAGAGAATGGGTAGCAGCGTTCTCTATGCATTTTAACACCATACTGCGATCGCCAACCCGCCCGCCATGCGTAGCGATTATGGCAACCCCTCCCCCTTTTAGGGCAGGCCTATGTCCAGCAGTGGACGCCTTTCGGCTGAAATGATGAATGATGATGATGATGGAATCATTATTGTAACTTAACAGACAAGTTTGTTGCACCACTTCTTCTTCTCAACTAAAGCACTAGGAAGTGGTAAAAGACGGGTGTTTTTGGGCGACTGTCTTATGTAATTTTGACATTCTAAAATTCCTGATTCTCAGTTTAATTTGAAGAAATGACTTTTGTTTTTTTTTTTGGCAAGTGATTGACTTATGCGGCTGTTACTTTGCCACGAGCCCCAGATGATACACAATACCTCCACAAAATTTACGTATGCATACATTTGTTTCAGAACAATTGAAATGTTTATAAAACATTCCTTTGTAACTGTAGTTTTTAAGAGGATTTGTTGTAATGAAGCCGAGAGTACCATGACAAATACTCTCGATTATCAAACGACGGTTTTCAACACACTTGCACGGAGAAATAAATACAACTGTTTCAGATCTATACTATACTTATAATAATCCAGTCAAAATACAGTCCTTCAGGCCGGATTTCGGCATAGCGACCAGTCTCAGCAGAGACCAGCGTTCAACGCATGAGATATTATAGTGCTTAAGTGTGTGCACATAGGTACACTGTCCTTCAATCCCTATTAACACTGTAATTTGAAAACATTGTAGAGGCTAATTATTTTTAAAATAGTGGAGTGGAGTTTCTTGCCGGGTCTTCTCCATAGGAAATGACTAATTGGAATTGTGCACCTAGCTTGTGACGTTTCATAAGTGCCCATGTAGGCTTAAGTGAAATATAATATTTTGATTTGATTTGATTTGAAACTTCTAACTTGTCAAACTTTCTATATTTTCGGGTTTGGCGTAGTAACAGTTTAAAACAATGCGAATTTTCCAGATTCAGATAAAATCAAGATTGATATATTAAACGGTATATTCAATAAAAAGCAAGATATTGATCTTGATCAAAACTTGAGATACTTCATCGTATCGTGTCCTCAGGAAACGTGTCAATATAGTTGTTTTTCTTCCGAAGATTCATCCAATTCTATAGTATTTTTTTATTTTATGTATTTTGTTTTTTGTAGAGTACCTCCCTTGCCACGTGAAGAGGGAATGATATTTTTTTTTCATCTCTATCCCAGTGTTGGGTATCCTTGGATAGGCTGTTCAAAAATGTTGCAGGTCTATCAAAACCATTTTTAGACTAAGGGATCCGTTTACGTAATATTAATCTTGAAAGTGCTAAGAAGTTAAAAGGAAAACTTTCACAGCTAAATAGGCTTTACAAGTTAACGAGTAATAGTCGACCAACTTACACTTGCAGTTGGAATTTATGGGAGAACATGTTTTTAAACTACAATGTTATGTTTGTTCTTGGGATAAATTCATCCCAAATATGGAACCCAGCATTGTGCGCGGTCCGATACGCATTTAGCTGGTTTTTTTTTTTTAATTAATGAACCACTTTACACTTTTAGGGCTTCTAAATTATAATGAACACTTTTTTAATAACGGAGCCTCTTTTAAAATGACTTTTCTTTTCTCGCAGTAACTAAGCTAGGATATCCCGATCAAACTGGATAGGTCATCCAAGATGGTCGCAGTTACTCGGCTAATTAGAGCGAATTTCACCAATGAAACTGAATGCAATCAGCACATTTAAGCCGAGTTCAAGAGCTGTCAGTGTCAATATTCCAAAGAAAATAATTACACTGACAGCTCTTATACGTGGTAGTGCTGATGACGTTCAGTTTCATTTGTGAAATTGGCACTTAGTATTTATAAGACCCCAAATAGGAATTGTTAGAAGTAAACCAAAACAAGCCCGCAGTCATTATATTAGAGTGTTCAATAATATATTTAGGAAAGCAAAATGGGAATTATTTAAGAAACGAAATAAAAGATTGCGTTTACTTGAACTTGCAGGTAGATTTTAGTCTTTAAGCAGAAAATTGTATAAGTAGTTTACTTCAGCACCCAAATTGCGTAATACACTTCTAATTACAATCCAAGGGTTTTGAAGGCTAATCCATTACTACATAGGTTTGAAAAATTCACACGGGTGAACTGTCAAAACGAAACCCATTGCGATAAAATTGTCGGTTCATGTTTGTTACGAAATTACCACGCTGGACACGGACCTTATCGTAAGGTAAGGCTAATTATTTTCCAGTCGACTAACAACTTAAAGAGCGACTACCTATTTGCTACCAAAAAAATATTTGGCTGCGATTTAATATTATTTTTAAATATACATTATATCAACTAAAGTAATGTAATTTTTTTATTCGCACAATCAATATAGTAACTACCCACCATACACATAATGCTAATAATATAAAACATTTTTTTATTCGCACAATCAATATAGTAACTACCCACCATACACATAATGCTAATAATATAAAACATTTTTTTATTCGCACAATCAATATAGTAACTACCCACCATACACATAATGCTAATAATATAAAACATTTTTTTTATGGTTAGTATGATACCATCTACCTACTGTAATTGAATCATTTGGGTTAGGTTAGAACCGTTGGTCGTCCTGAATCGGGGCTCGGTCCACACGTGCGTGCGGCAGCGGGGCGGGTCTGTAGTGGACGTCTCGTCCGCTAGCCCTGCTGTCGCGAGCCGTGTTCGCGACTGGCGTGTCGCCGTGGAGGTGGAGACGCTGTAGGATCACCGATACATCCTGTCCTCATCTGTAGTCTGTCCCAGGCTGTAGGATCACCGATACATTGTGTCCATCCTGTGTGTATGTCTCCAACCTGAGCTGCTGGAGGAGGTAGTCGCAGCCCTCTTCCCGGCAAGAGCGGAGCATACTCGGCCGCCGATGACTTTGCCCACAGCCGCAGAGTCTGCAGAAGAAGAGAACGGGGGATCGTGCGATCGATGGCCCTGTACGGGGCCCCGATCTAGGCGGCTGACCTGACGGCTAGAAATATTTATTTCTTACCGCCAGTTGCACGTAAGTCCATTAAACTTAATCCCCCATTAAAAGTATCGCTGTCGCTTTCTGATACGTTCCGTTAGTTAAACACAGCATTACTTTTAATGAGGAATTAAATTGAATGGACTTACGTGCAACTGGCGGTAAATAGAAACCATCGCACCAATGTAATTAAAACGAATAACGTGCTAAGAGTGGGTGTATTGAAAGAAACAGAGAGTTTTATTTAGTTTGTTTTCGGGCCTTCGACCTCAGGACGATCTGCTTCTCACACGGAAAACTGTACGTCGCTTGCTCCCGCGTCACCAGTCCTGACTCTGTATATTTTTGGCTGCTAAGGCTAAAAGTACAAACGTAGTATAACAGGGAATTTTTGTAAAAATGTGACTGTTATTAAATATGGTGTTTTAGGGTCAGCTCACATCGAGACGTCACGCCACGCGATGCGGCGCGCACTGTTTAAGATACAAAATAATAACTTTATTTACTACATAAAAAGATTCACATTTTATTGAGATAGTTCGATAATGCCAAGCGGCGTCGCGCTTCGCTGCGCTGTGCATCGAGATGCCTCGCGGCGTATTGCGACGGATCACGACGGTGACTCAGCGGTGCTTCCCCGGGAGGCGCGGCGTACAAAAGTGGCGCTGCGCTTCGCGAAGCTGCGTGACGCAGCGCGGCGCCGCGAGACGCAGCCTGAAGCCGTCGCCGCGTCGTGGGGCCTTGTAACTGGTAGAATGTGGGCGGACGCGGCTGGGCGGGAGCTCGCGGCTAACATAGACACGTTTCACTGCACATTGTCGTATCGCGTTGCGTCTCGGTAAGAAGTTCTAAATAACCATACTTTGTACGTTGTTAGATTCACTCATTTTCTAAAGTATTTTTGAAAGTCAATCAAAATATCATTTGGAACGACAAAAAAACATCTTGATCTCTTTATCAATCACTGAAAAGTCATTTTAGATCGCATCATAATATGTTATCTAATTGTTTTTAGTTAAAATAGCTTATCTAACAAATATTTATTGTTATCAAATTTTTGTTTTTTTTTTTAGCAATGCGTAATTTCGCAGGGTTACTGATAAAGATCGCTACGTACTTAGAAGTTCGCAAAACAAACTGTTATATACGTAGATAGGTGCGTCATGAAAATATTTGTGTTAAGGATGCTATCACAAAATCTGACGAAAATTTGCAAAATTTAACTAATAATTGTCATAGATAGATTTCTCCTTCATCTGCATTGGTAGCAATTTTTTATCAGAAATTGTTGGTTTATAATATTGTAAAAAATAATATCCGTTGTCCCTTCACACAAAATTGACGATATCGTGTTGAGTTTAGGAACATTTTTCTTCAATATAATAACATAAATTTAGTTATTAAAAATATTTTATGTAAGCAGACATGTTCAACTCAAAAAAGTAGTAAAAAGAACTATCAAAATGTTACAAATAGCCTCAGAAAATAATGTTGAAAATACTTATATTTTTTTTAAAAAACACTCAGTGGTGGTTTTTTCCTATTATTTATCAAACCATATCAAAAAATTTTAAAATCACACACTGGACATCAGCTATCCGTGTGATAAAATCAAAATTTTATTTTATGATTATACAATATCTTCATTAAGTAATTGAACGGCGAAATAAGCTATATTTTCGAGAGCGCAAAAGTGATGAAACTATTAACGGGTGCTGAGACTGACACGAATGGTTTATCACCACGAAAACTGTACTTTTATAGTTACACAAACTTAATATTTCAAGCATTCTCACAATTAGATAAGAAATTGACCAAAAACTTTTTTTTTTGTGATAGCTCCCATTTATTATGCGTTTATACTATACAGCAGGAGTCTTCAACCTTTTTGAAGTCAAGGGCCGAGAATACTTTGATTTTGGTTCAGCGGTGGCGGGCCGCAACACAAGTGACAAGGGAAATTTAATATAGGTATTCCATTTTTAACTTACAAGTAGGTAAGTAATTAAAAAACAACAATCATTGCAGTTATTTATTAAAAAAAATTACAAGACTAGAAACAGGAAATGACACTAATTATAAAATTCAATCAATGAGATGGTTGACATTGTTTACTCTTATCTAATTTATCAATATCTGCCCCAATATTGGTTGTTGCAATTCTCAAACTGTTTTCTCGCGTTAGTGAAAATACTTGTCTATTTTGTTGCTGACAACAATCAAAAGAAAGCGTGCAAAAGAAAGAGATGTGCAATGACAAAACGTTTGGCGTAAAAATGCAAATAAAATCGTATAAAATTAGATATTAATTAATTAATAAAAATTAATCCATCAGCGGATGCAGTTTGGCATTTGAAATTTTATGGTAAACTTTTAATTATAATTATAACTGTTAACGAAGGGATAAACTGCTTTTAAAAATAATTAAGAGTTGTCTTTGAAGATTTTTTTGATGTATTAAATTATGTTTAATTATGTTTTGAGTTCCATCACCGTATGCACGAAAGACTTGGAAATAATCATACTGTTTTTGTTTTGGAAAAAATATTTACGGTTTAATAAACCACCTTTTTGACGATTTTCAAAAAATCTCCGCCATTATTTCTAGATATTAAAAATAAATTTAATTTTGCCAAGCTATTCTCGGGCCGCCGGCCGCCAAGGAAGCCACGGGTTGAAAACCTTTGCTATATAGGCTGGCATCAAGATCGACGCGCAAACTGTAACCATAAATTCAGCACTGATTTATGCAGTATCAATACTGTGAAGAAGCTCATTAGAAGGTTTACCCGTGAATGAACTGACGGGATATGATTCTAGACCCCCTAGCGGAGAATTTTTCGAAAGTTATCAAAAAATAATCTGCGGTTTCATAGAAAAGTGTAATTCCTTCGCGTTCAAAACTTATGGAACAGCTAAATAGGGTTCCGTAGTCAACAAGGAACCCTTATGCTTAATGATAAGCTTCGCGGCTAGTTGAAAGCTGTGTTTTGGCATGGCCACTTTATCGGCGTGATTAATATGTATATATCAATCACGCCGATAAAGTGGTCTGGAAACTAAAATCTAGATTAAAGAAATTGTAGGATACCTACCTTCCACGTAAAGTGGGGATGATATTTATTTTTCTCGTCTTGCTAATGGTCCACACCATTAGCAAGACGATAAAAATAAATACCGTTGGGACGGCCGTTAAAAAAAAAAACAATTAAACAAGCCACGAAAAATTTCAACGCAGGGATTTCAGAATCATATACTGAATACAATGGTATATTGGATCTTGCCAGGGTTGCGGGTTTTTCTGAAAGGGATATCGTGGCACTGGCACACAGGCAACTGACGGAACAGGGGTGGGTTTTAGTCAGTAAAAGTCTGATACGCCCGCTCTGCCCAGAGCGGGATAGGCTTTTTGATAATTTCCCAACCGACAAAAAAAACTTTTTTTTTTATGGGTTGTGCGTCGATGTCTCTCTGCCACCCTGTAGATTATTATTATTATCACATAACAAGCTACAAGTAATCTGATGAAATATGAGTGCTAGGTACAGTTCTGCCCAACCCTACGGATAATAACGACGTGAAGTTATGTTATGTTATCACTAGCTGTGGCCTTTACAATTCCGAGATGAAAACCAACTGTTATGAATTTAACACTCATGGGGGCCTACTCCGAAGCGATAATCCGAAGTAACGGCCGAATGTACGGCCGTTTCTTGACTTCCAAAATTTCCTTATTTGACTTTAAATTATTTATTATTACCCGACTTCAAGCCACGTTTTTGACTTTGACTGATCTTTTTGACTGTCGTTTTTTTTTTTCTATCGCCGTAGTCAGCCATTGTCAGCCGTAGTTAGGAAACGGCGGAATATTCGGCCGATTATCTTCGGAACAAACCCCATGAGTTAAAACTCAGTACTCAGGTCGGCCGCAGCAGATACAATCCCCATAGGCGGTGTTTCTCGGATGGTTCTGATTCTCGATGTAGGTATATATGCGGCGTCACCCTGCAGACCATGGCCTTCTGCTACTAAGAATGTCCTTACTGCCGAATGTCGGGTCCGCGGTCCCACTCGATCCGAGACTCGACCCGAAGAACCTGGATATATCTGTTTTGATAGGCGTAAAAATGTCGATGTATAGTCAGACAGAAAAGTGTCGATTTAACGCTTGCACTACAGAGATGTAAAATTTAAATGATTTTTGTATAAATAAATCAATATTTAATCAAGTAAGTACTTATCCTTCGCTTTGTATTTTGTAGTAAAAATCACAGATTATTATTAATTATCATTACAATCTTATAACTAGTGGCACTCTAGAGGTAGAGGCTATCAAATCAAATCAAAAGTCATTTATTCAAACTAGAAGAAGAAGTGGCGCAACAAACTCCCCAGCAGCACAGCTGTCTGTTCAGATATAAAACTTAAATTGAATCTATACAATAAAATGTAAAATAATTTGCATTACGCAACACAGAACATTAAAGATATTTATATTATTTGCCTTATGATAGCTAGCCCACGCCACTATACAAAAAAAAAAAAACATAAAAATCAAAAACATAAAAATCGTCAAAAAACTATACTCAAGCAGAAATAACGTAAACAGAACGTACTTAAATATAAAGCCTCCAGGCATAATATCTTTATAAAGCTACATTTTAGAAACGAAATCACTGACTATCAGGATAAATTATGTATCATAACAAAATATTCAATATTCTATGTATAATAAGTTAATAATCACTTTGCCTGACTGAACAAATGACACTGAATTGGTAGTAAAACATTTGGTATTATTCTTCGGGTCGAGTCTAAGCGGGTCGAGTGGGCGCAGGCCCCGAATGTCTTCATCAACTGGCGGAAAACAAATCCGCAAAATTGTTAATTTATTTAATCTATACCCACCCCTTTAATTTTAATTTGTTATCTATCATTAATATTGTTATTCACGTGTTTCACAATGTTTTACAGCACGTGGTTTAGCAATGACACATCCCTACTTACGTATTTTGTGATCAGTTCTGTTAAAACGCAAATATCAATCAATAAGTTACCGATTTTATGTAGGTATCTAGTTGAAAATACAATGGAGATTTTGTCACCTGCTGACGTCATCCATTGAAATAGCCTCGGCGAGTGACGATACTTTACGTAGTTCTACACCGGTTATCCGGCGTGCTCATCACCATCATCTGCTTTTTCCGAACTATGTAACTAACCAGCTCAGTGCGTGCCGGATCACGCACAATGAAGGGTTCCGCAGTTGGGATGAATTTTACCCCAAAAACAATCTTAACTTTGTAGTTGAAAAACAATGTTCTCCCATACATCGATATACGTCAAGGTCAATTCTCCAATTGTAAATGTAAGTTTAAAATCACACAAAAAAAAATATTTTATTATATGATGAAACTGACGGCACGGTTGGCGCAGTGGTTAAGCGATTGACTGCCGCGCTGCGTGTCGCGGGTTCGATTCCCGCACGGAACAAATATTTGTGTGGGTCTGGCTGTTTGTGTATGTGAGTTTAAATGTTTGTAAACGCACCCACGATACAGGAGAAATTCCTAGTGTGGGGCAACGTTTTTATTAAAAAAAAAAAAAAAAAAAACTATTACATTGTGCTGTGAGATCTTGCTTTTTGCCAAATTTCATGTTTATGGGTCAACGGGAAGTACCCTATAGCTTTTGACTTATTTGCGAGTATCAAAATATGTCCATAAATCACCGTATTTTTTTATTGCCTTGACTCAAAAGCTTAGAGCTCCAAGGGACCGTAGACCTACGTTTTTCATATTAATTTCATCTTGATATCTCTACGCGTTCCTGAGAAAAAGGGTCTTGAGTTCTTGACAGACTGACAGACAGAGACAGACAGACAACGAAGTGATCCTATAAGGGTTCGATTTTTTTTCCTTTTGAGGTATGGAACCCTAAAAAGTGTTAATATTTCGGCTGGTCACTATTCTCTTTTGCTGACTGTATCTACTTAATTAGTTCGCGACAATTATCATTTTCAGATAGTACTTTTCCATGCTTATTATAAATAAGTCTTTGTTTATTAATAATCGCAATATCTGCAATAATTTCACACTGTTATCGAGTGATATTTGCATGTGAATTTCTAGAACTTTCATGACGCTAACAAGATGGAGGTCAGACAGACTCACAAACTCTAGGTATTATCATGTAGATATTTACAAAATAAATTTCCGTAAGCCCTCCGGTTGACACAAATCTCGTTCTTTCATCATCATGAACCTTATCTCAATCTGAATGATTTTGAACTATATTGCTAATACATTGCTTCTAATGTGTTTTGAGGATTTGCTGCTGGGGAATTTACAATGATAATGAACAATATAATTCTCAATCTAACCATAAACGGATGTGTACTGGTTACACCTCGTTCTTTCTCACTACACATACACACACACCCTCGCACACATCCTACACTCACTCACAACACACAATCAAACACTACATTTATTCATCTCACCACACAGTACGTCTTTCATTCTTTTCATTTTGTGTTTTCTTTTCATAAATTATATCCTGTTTTCTTTTACACCATTTACATACTGTTGAAACGTCCTGATTTAGTATAATGTGGCTTTATTTGTTACGGAGAATCACTGACTCCTAAGACACAGGCACATACACCTGGTTTAGGAGTCAGAGTATTCAATTTTTTGTGACCTAGTTATGGGACTAGAAATAGGGACCAAATTAGTTCAACCAGGTTTCAGACTGGCTAAAGTAGACTCATCCTTCATGGGGTACTGTTTAAAATGTTACAATAAAATACCTCCCCACATCGTCCAACTAAATGAAACGAAATTTAAATCTTGTATAAAACGCACGCTATGTATCCAAGCATAATTATTATAAGTTGGGGGATTATATCGCTGACAAAAATGCTTGGCTTTTTGCTGGTCCTGCTCCACAAGGGCGCATACACTAATTGATTAGCATTCGAAAATATTGTTGGAGCTGCTGAAGATTGTAAATACTATCTTTATATTGTATAAATTCAATCTCTTAGTATTGTATAATTCCATAGCACATAATTATGTGAGCACTATGTACCTACCATTTACTAAGTACGTCTTTCATTGACTTGAATGTGCCCTGGCGGCGGAGTGTGTCATGCTCACTCAAATGTCCCGCTGATGGTGGCGTGTGTTGGATCATTAAGTTCCCTTCAAAATAGTTGAGCTAAATGGTGCTGATCCATGCGTCATGTTCGTGAACGGGCGCCGTCAGTGGGGACTGGTCATTTCTTGGCTGCCACGGCTTATTTCAACTTATTTTAATTGTTTTTTAACGGTTTTATGTTTTTATTGCGGACGCTTTTAACGTGCACGTCTTTCTACATTGTCCTCACATGTATAATTTCAACATGAATGATTTAACCAATACTTTGTCACAATATTTTGATTAAAAAGAGTGTCCGTGGAGTTTCTTGCCCGTTCTTCTCCATAGGAACCTACTACGCTCTGGAATGGGCAACTAGCTTCATCTCTCTGACTGACCGACCCCTTGACAATTCAAAAGTGCCTGTAATTGATTTATTTGCAATAAATGGTTTGAGTTTGAGTTTGATAAGCCTTCTATGCTCTTAGTCTTTGGACCTTGTATGTTGGCTGGTGACAGTCACTCTAGCAGAGCGTCGCGTCGCATCGATAGTTACGTGGCGGCTGTCTTCGGATGACAGAAGAAGATAGTGTCAGGAGGAGCCGTTGTTTGTTCCACGTCCACGACGAACTGCTATATTCCGACACAATCCTAAAGATATTGAAGCTGCTAAACCACTGATACGATGATCACTTCTGGTAAAGGCTATCCTGCGCCGTTACATATCGCCGTTCAAAGTCAAAGTCAAACCATTTATTTCAAATAGGCACATAAGAGGCACTTTTGAACGTCAAAATTTACAAAAAAAATAGAATTGATTCTAGTTGCCCCTTCCAAAAGGTAGTTTCGTATGGAGAAGAATGGGCAAGAAACTCCACCGGTACTCTTTTAAAAATGTTTTACAATATTTTGTTTGATTACATTAATTATATGATTATATGTGAAGACGATGCACCTAGAATAAAATTACTATACCATAATAAGTAAAACGAATTAAAAACTAAGCAATGAAAAATAACTTAATTATTAGATAGATACGTGGTGTTCACATATTTACAAACATCATACAAGTATGTTTTTCTAAAAAAATAAGTCAGTGTGTGAGTATAGGTTATCACAGAATGTAAAATGAATATCATAAAAATAACAGATTTTACCATAAAAATAGCAACCAGTTTGATTTTGTCTAGACTCTAGATTGTCCTATGGAGCTGGGCCAGCATGTTTCCAAGCATTCCTGTCCTGGATATAATCCTCTAACTTGTAATATGCTTGTTTACAAAGTGTACTTTTAATATGTGTTTTAAATTTTCTCTCATTTAATTTCAATATATCACAAGGTATTTTGTTGTAACATTTAACACAGTACCCCATAAAAGATGTATGTACTTTAGATAATCTGAAAAATGGTTGATCTATTTTATCTTTATTTCTAGTATTAAAATTATGTCTATCGCTTATCTTGTTAAAAATATGTAGATTTTTCCTTACATACATAATATTTTCATAAATGAATTGACAAGGTACCGTCATAATATTAATCCTTTTAAATAGTTCCCTAAGAGATTCGAGGCGACGGAGATTATAAATTGCTCTGACAGCTCTCTTTTGCAAAATAAAGATGGACTGTCAGCAGCCCGACCCCACAGTAAAATGCCATACGACATAATGCTGTGGAAGTAACTAAAATTTTATTTATTAATTTATATATTTATTAATAATATTATTATAATTAATTTATAAATTAAAAAACCGTTGTCTATAAAGGTGTTATAATTGTGATTTAAATAAATAAATAAATAATCATCATCATTCCCTTATTCCAATTTATTTTTTGTCGGCGAAACATATCCCTTTCTTCCATACTTCTCTATTAGTCGTCATCTTGGTATTCACTCCCTTTCTAGCCATATCATCTTTCACACAGTCCATCCATCGTTTCTTCGATCTTCCCCTGCTCTTATAGCCATCGATATTCATGATCAAAACTTTCCTCACGACATTTTCCTCATTCCTCCGTATTACATACCATGACTACCGATTTCCGCACAACTTTTCAGTCACCGGTGCCACTTTCAGACTTCCTTTTATGCACTCATTTCTTATTCTATCTATTCGTGTCACACCACACATTTCTCTTAGCATTCTCATCTCAGCTGCATGCAATTGCCTTTCATTCATGCCTTTTGTGACCCAACATTCATTCATGTAATCTATTTATAGATAGAGCACTATTTTCTGTATTTTTTTTCAAAGTTTTAGGCTCATTTGTTTCGGAGATAAGGGGGGTAAATGGTAAATTTTCATCTATTTTCTTAGCAGTACGAGTAATAATAATAATAATAAACCATTTATTTTCATGTTACAAAGACCTATAGATAAATACCTTAACCTAAGTATACATAAATATTAACAAATGTTAGATGCACTAAGTCTTTGTGCGTTCTGGTGGCATTTGACCGCGAAAGCGGTGAAACACCACATCCTGACGCCAAAAGCTTTCTTCCATCACCTGATGCAGGTAACACGTCGGTATGCGCACCACAAACGCCTTAAAGTTGACATTGCGATGCGACTCCAGCAGCTGCACTCTCGGCGCGTACTTCAGCCTTTGGCGCACGTACTTCACGATGTCTTCCGCGTCAGTGGTGTAGCGGAGACGGGAAATATACACCGGAGTATTCGGCTTCGCAGCACGCAGTTTTTCTTAATCCACCGTAGTCCTTATTATGATCAAGTATATCAGCAATTCGTAGGATCTAATAATGCTTACTTGGCTTTATCAATACTGCATTTGAATCACTACTTTATCTTCATTGCATTCAAAAACTAGCAAAATCATTCGCCAATACTTACCAGTTGTAAGGGCTACATTAAAACTTGTTGAGGTAGATCGAAACCGGTTAGAATCGTAATTACGTAAGGATACAACTGGTTATATGTTCAACGATTCCCAAACAGGTAGAATAGCGGTAAAACACCTTCTACGAACTGCTAAGACTAGGTGTACTGTACACTATTAACAAGCGTGCTTTCTACAGACTGTTAACAAAAATCCGGGCAAGTGCGTGTCGGACCACGCATAATGAAGGGTTCCGTAGTTGGGATGAATTTATCCCAAGGTCAATTCAACATTGTTGTTGAAAAACATGTTCTCCCATACATTCCTACTAATAGTTTAAGTTGGTCGACTATTACTCGTTAACTTTTTAAGCCTACTTGATAACCTAGCTGTGATAGTTTTCTTTTTTACTTCATTACCCCCTGTCTGTCCTCCCGAACCAAAAGTGCAGTAACAGCAAAAACACGAATTCGAGAAAAATGCGCCTAAAGTTTAGAATCCATAAAAATATATCCAAAAGAGACTTTTCGATAAATCCTTGAATGAATTATAAAAAACTATATTTTTGGGCATTTTTATTTTTTTTGCCCCTATTTCACAACGGTTTTTAGCAAAATCTATTTAAAAACTCTTTTTTAAAGATTCGGAAATTTATTTTTAGTTTGGTACACATATGAATTTCTGTGACCCAAACCCAAACACGGACGAGTGACGTAAATAAATAGATTTTGAATATGGGGGAATTCGAAAATTAAAAACAAAAAAAAACTGTACCGTGAGACGCATTAAAAGGGCTTACTGTGAAGGTATACAAAGTATTTTTTTATCATTTTAAAACAATTAGTTTAAAATTTATTTATGACAATTTATGAAAATTGACCCCCTCTTATCTCCTCTCTCATATGTCTACTGAGCATATATTTGAAAAAAGCTCGTATTTAAAAAAAAAATACAGGAAATAGTTCTATACTTAAAGATAACACGAAAATCTTGAAGGTCGTGAATCTATGGTCTTAAAAAACATGGTAAATGTCTCAATATTGGGCGTACAAACTTACATTTGCAGTTGATCTGTGGGTGAACTATAATGTTGAGTTTGTTTTTGGGATAAATCCATCCCAAATAAGGAACCTTTCATTGTACGTGGACCGACACGCACTTGGCCGGTTTTTTTTATTATATTTTGCATCCTTTCAAGCAGTATCGTGTGTGCTCGGTTTTAATATTTTAATATTATTACCTAGTAAAATGCAGTGAGTACTTGACTTTATTTAGGTACTTATTATAAGTTGGATGGAGTAAAGGCTCATGCAGACCGACGCGACACCGATAGAACAATTTCGGAAAAAGAAGTTCTACCGGTGTCACGTCGCGTGACGTGTCGCGCCGGTCTGTACGTGCCTTAAACTAACTTATATATATGCAGTAACATTTATAAACACTGTAAATCATATGGCTTTTTACAAGCAACTACAAGTTAAACTGCAGTTAAGTTACTAAATACTACAGTCATGTTGAGTAATTCGGTTTTTTCTCAAGAAATTATATGGATGTTTTCCGAATTAAATATTTGAATTGAATAACTCGTCAAAATGTAGTGAACAGCTGATTCAGGTTTGGGCCAATAGTAAAAGTTCTTCAAAATGATGAGTACAATAGTACAATGACCCCTTAAGAGGTTGTGCGTTAATTATTTTGCACCTTGTATAAATGTTGAAATTTTACATAGGGTGACTGACACATTGGGCGGTCTTATGGCTAAAAGCGATATTTTACAGACAACCTTTGGATGAAAAAAAAAAAATAACGCAGTTTAGTTAGGAAACAGAGAAAAATCTTGTGCAGTATTAATTTTTTGACACGTCAATAACATTTTTAGCACGAGGGCCGGGGTTCAATTCCTAGGTCGGGCAGTGTTATTGGGTTTTTCCACCAGGAATTACTTAGTAGCATCCCGAATTCTCGATTTGTACCCGGTTGATGGCAATAAGCTCGCCCTCTATTACATGGGACTTAAACATAACTGGCGAAACGTGGGTGTACTATTTTATAGGTACACCTCTGCCTAACCCTTCGGGAATTACGGGCGTGATGTTATGATAAGTGTGTGTGTTGTTTTTAGGGTTCCGTACCCAAAGGGTAAAACGGGAACCCTATTACTAAGGCTCCGCCGTCTGTCTGTCTATCTGTCTGTCCGTCTGTCACCAGGCTGTATCTCATGAACCGTGATAGTTAGACAGTTGAAATTTTCACAAATGATGTATTTATGTTGCCGCTATAACAAAAAATACTAAAAATCAGAATAAAGTAAATATTTAAGGGGGCTCCCATACAACAAACGTGATTTTTTTGCTCGTTTTTGCTCTATATTGATAACGGCAACAGGTAGACGCTTGAAATATTCACAGAATATTTAGTTATATATTCACTTTAAAAATAAATAATTAAAATAAAATAAAACAAATATTTAAGGGGGGCTCCCATTCAAAAAAACGGTGATTTTTTTGCCGTTTTTATAGATAATGGTACGGAACCCTTCGCGAGTCCGACTCGCACTTGGCCGGTTTTTTTAACTGGATGACGTCGATTGTGGGGTCGTTTTCCATCTAACCTCTAGGACTTTTGGTAACAAAGGAAACTAGAATATTGCAATACAGATTAGGTAATGATGTTATCAACATGTGATGCCAGCACATTCTTCGCCCCGGGCGTCGGGAGTCGCAAGCCGATTTCCGGCCACCGTAGGCGCGGGCCTGCGGACGGTGAGCGATGGGTAGCTCGCCGTCCGATAAGGACCAGGCCCGGGTCGACGGCGCGTTGTGTTCCACGCGCGCCTCAAAGAGATGTCAGCACCAATTGACGGGGTCCGATAGGACCAATGCCTGCCGGGGTTGCGAGTTTGTCCGAAAGGGATATCGTGGCCCTGGCACACAGGCAAATGAAGGAACACGGGTGGGTTTTAGTCAGTAAAAGTCTGACACGCCCTCCCGCTCCGCCCAGAGCGGGAGAAGTTATTTGATAATTTCCCACCCAAAAAAAAAAAAAAAAAAATGCCAGCACATTCTTTGCTATGCTATCAACACTGTCATTAACATAATAATAATATAATTATCACGCAGTAATGAGACCACCCATATGATGAACACAATCTTCCCATAAGCTCCACGAGAATAACTGACGAGAATATTAATCTGGCTCGCCGTTTCCCAACTATGTTGAGGTCGGCTTCAAGTATAACCGGATGCAGCTGAATACGAGTATTTTACATGGAGCGACTGCCTACCTGGCCTCCACAGCCCAGTTACTGGTTAACACCATCCCCTTCGGTAATCCAGGTTGTCAGACTTTTGAGCTTCTGACTACACGTAGCGACTGTCTAAGATCTACGAATGACAGCCGAGACCAATGGCTTAACGTGCTTTCCGAGGCACGGAGGGGTCTTGATATGATATGGAATGGATGGTCACCCATCCACGAACCAACCCGGCAATCGTGGCTTAATCAAATCAAATCAAATATCTTGAATGCAATCCATAGTACCTATACATACAGGTGGTAAATAATATTTATTAGGAAAAATTAGGGACCTTGTCGGGCACAGCAACATTTTAATTAGGAGAGGAAGAGCGCTTAATAATTTTCTTTGTTACTAAATATTAAATTATTTCCTATCTATCAGGTTTTTTAAAATAGTATTAATTATTATAATTTATATTATTAACACTCATTTATTTATCTAATTAAAATATGTGTCGGTCAATCAATTTATTTATTTCTTAATCTTAGATAGACCCGTGCCGCTGTTAACCGCGACGACCCCACGAGAATAGCTCACGCTCTTAGTGAAGAGACAAGCCTGTTAGCAAGGAGCTAACTGCCCAATTCCACTTTCTTCGGCAAGTCACTCGCAGAGGCTCATAAAATACGACTATGTCAGAGGGATAACTATTGAAATACCTTTACCTACATCATAATCTCAATTGATTTGATTGGCAATAATTCCTTCTGCACATGTGGCTTCCCTGGTACCTCATTAACGGCATAACTATGTGAACGTCTATTAACTGCTCCTAAATTACGATTTTTATTTCTGTTTTTTACATACTTTGACATAACCTACAAATTTTAATTTAAAATATATATTAGTGACTTTTTTTTTTTTTTTTTTTTCTTTTTGGCTTCGCACGGTTTGTGCATTTAGCCAGTGTCATATAAAATTAGGTAACAAGTACAAAGTTATAATAATTATGAAATGAACTCCACTCAATGCATGATAACGATGATTGATGATATCCCGCCCCGCTCCCCTTGAGTTTAAGTAAAGACGCGGCACTTTACTGAAACCTCGCGCGGACTTCTTGAGAGAACTTAAAGTGATGTTGCACTGTTTTGTTTCATTTGCCTACATTAATGCAGCTTCACGAACACTTAATGGTTAATAATCCACCACTATTACACATTAATATTCGGCTAAACACAAATTTTAGAAAATAAAACAAAACTGCTAACATGACGCTTCACTTTCCCGCCAAGAAGTCTATTAGTGACTTGTGGACAGAATATCTATTCAGTTTTTTTTTTTACAGTTGTAATGACAATATGGTTTAAATATGTAGGTTTTTATTTTTATTACTTTAGTAATATTTTATATAGATTCTTTTTTAATTTGTGAATGTGAGAACGTTGTAGGCTTAATAGACTGTAGCTTTGTAAACTAACTTTTATTTTGTTAAGTACTTGGTACTTGTTGACGGGCCTACACTGTCCTACCTATTAACACTGTAACTTATAACATTGTTAAAGCCCACTTTTTTTAAAAGAGTAACCATGGAGTTTCTTGCCGGCTCTTCTCCATAGGAAACGACCAATTGGAACCGTGCACCTAGCTTCTGACGTTTCATAAGTGCCCATGTAGGTTTATGTGGAATAAAAAAAATTTGATTTGATAGGAAGAATCATATTCTTTTATCAACAGTATTATCAATCGCCGCGTGAGGTATAATCAGCAGTACTATTCTGTAACCATCTCACCGTGAAAACTTAGATGATGTGAGCGTGGAGTGAACTGTCATAATAGAGATTTTAAACAGAAACTCAATTTTGTTTTTTTACATTAAGTTTGACAAAATTTCTGTATCGCTATTTTCTTGAAAAACCCCTTAAATAGTAATGTTAAGACGCATAAATACTAGCTTTGAAATAATATAAAATTATCAATAGAATTAGCATAAAAATATTATTGAAATCTCGAATATGGTTGTAAATGTAACCCTTGGTCAATCCCTAGCATCAGGGGAATGACACTGACAGCTCACTCCACGCAAGAATTCACGGTGAGATTTTTACAGAATCGACATGCTGATCAAGGATAATCCTACCTATACGATTCTAAATGTTTTTTTTTCTAAGGTTAGGTTGAACAGTCGTTAGGGGTAGTCAGAAGCCTGAAAGTCTGACAACCAATTTTACCAAGGGGTATCGTATTGCCCAGTTACTGGATTGTGGAGGTCAGATAGGCAGTCGCTCCATGTAAAATACTGGTATTCAGCTGCATGCCGATCCCAACATAGTTGGGATTGCTAATTGGCTAGACAGATTGACTGGTGATGTTCTTCAGAAAGGTCCGATACGTAGTAATCGCAACGCGGCGTGCGGTTATGTTCACATGTATGAACCTGAACGAAGGAAAAGGAGTATTGTAAGGATCGTAAGCAGGTGGCGTTCTGTAGTTTCTGCCTACCCCATGGGAAGAATCTATGTATTCAAATAATTATGATACAGGAGCCAACATTAAAGTTTAGACTCCATGATGGTGCACCATGAGTAGAAAATTTTAAATTAATAAAAAACTTTTTACAAAAAAAAAACAACCAACTTCCAAAAAATACACTACAAAGTGAAAAATAACTTTAATTTCGGAAGTCGGTGTCTTTGGATCTGTATTTTAGTTTTTTGCCGCCGACTTCCGATATTAAAGTTGGTTTTTCTTTTTTTGTAAAAAGTATTTTATTAATTTAAATTTTTCTACTCATGGTGCACTTTCATGGAGTCTAAACATTAATATTGGCTCCTGTATCATAATTATTTTAATACATAGATTCTTTTTTCTCAAGCTTTTATTTTTCACTTTTTAGTGGGTCAGTTTGTAATTTATCTAATTTACAATAGCCTAATGTCAAATGCTCATCACCTTTTACAAAATATTGCTTTTCCCGATGCAGGGGCGTTAATTGTTGAGGAGTTCTCCTGGTAAGAACCAGGAGAACTGATGGTGACTCCACCATATGCATTTTGACGAGCATAATAAAGTGCCTAATCGAATCACAACGGTGAAATACTTATTATTAAGTAGTTCCGGTGGCCATCTGTGGTCTTCATAATCAGTTCCACTTCACCAAATAGCGCTTTTCGAGTGCAAATGCACGAGTTACTATTAAAAAAAAACTCAAATCGCTATAGGTATGCCTATAAAATTTGAGGATTTCCCTCGATTTCCATGGGATCCCCTCGTCAGATTCTGATTTGGTGGCAATGGGACCACCTCGGGAGCATACCCTTCCATACAAAAAAGAATTTTCAAAGTCCGTCCACAATTGACGAAGTAATCGGTGAACATACATAAAAAAAAATACAAACATACAGCCGAACATAACCTCCTCCTTTTTGGAAGTCAGTTAAAAAGAGCACTGAGAGTTATTAACATTATCTACTATTTATTTTGAGGAACTTTATCTGTATGTTGGAAGGTAACACTTAAAAGTAATCACCCTAGGAGAAAGCGAGTACCGACATACAATGAATTAACTAATCTTATGTCCTATAACAAATAGATTATAAATATTGTAAACTCGTAAACGAAAGCATTTTTCTATCTGTTACGCTTTCAAAAAACCGCAAATTCTCTAGAAGAAAAACATCGTTTTTTCGCATCACTTGCTCAAGACATACGCCATTTTGTAACCAAAGACAATGCGCGCGAAAAGTAGTATACCATTTCTTAAACCGGAATAAAACCTTTTTGAATCAAGAACGTCTCATCCTTTTGCTAATACTCTATGCACTTAGTACCTTTTAGAATTATATCATAATCGCGCAAAAGTAGTATACTATATTTTGCTTCAAAAGGATGAAAGGTCATATGTAAACACAGAATGGCCGAACGTACGTCGTTTTGGACTTGAAATCAGCGTCGAAGAAATAAAAATTCGTGAGCCGTAGTTCTAATATAGGTGAACGAGTGAATTTGTACGTTCTATGAATTATTTAAATCTCTAAGTGTAGAACTTGTGTTTTTTTCTAGTGATTTAACACTGATCACGTTTTCGGGATCGGCAGAGGCATAGGCGATACTAAGTTATGAAGTGGAATCGATCTATTTATGAGTTATGAACTTATGACTACCTAATAGGACTAGTAATGATAATTAATCAGCCAAAGTCAGGTGATAGAATTAGAACTCCGCGTAGTGATTTTTGATAGCACTGAGAATGAGAATCTAGTAGATAAGTACTGTTAGCACTGGAGGAGTGTTCACGGTACCGCAGTCTTATTTAAGGCCGATAAATAAGGAATAATATTACATTTACACCGTTTATTTCAAGAATACGCGTTCAATTATACGCGCCTAATATATCAGGGGGCCGATCGCGCTAATTTTGAACGTTAATACCAAAACAAAACACAACCAAAACGTTACGTTAGACACATTTCGTATCGCGCTAATCATTTCAACGGAAACGATTTAGCTTTACTTTGGAAGTTACGGTGGAGGAACGATCGATCGAACAATACTCTCACAAAAAAAAGCGCGATACCGTTTCTTACACCAGCTAAACCAAAACTAAACTAAAACCAGAAACGTTCCGTTCGAACGGTAATTACGTTGAGAAATAGCGCGATCGCCCCCCAGGGAGCCGGTCGCGCTAATTTTGAACGTTAATACCAAAACTAAACCACAACCAAAAACGTTACGTTAGACACATTTCGTATCGCGCTAATCATTTCTACGGAAACGATATAGCTTTACTTTGGAAGTTACGTTGGAGGAACGATCGATCGAACTTTCCTCACAATTAATATTCAAAGTCCAAAGAAAATGCCAGGGTCAGTTGAAAAGCTATCTATCAGGTCCAGTTAATAAGCAAGGGTCAGTATTAGTCGTGAAACAGATCAAACACAGAGTACATTGTATATTGAGATCACAAACGCAAAATGAACAACACAGACTAAATGAACAACGAGAGCAACGAACAGCTAGGTATACCAGAGTGTCAGGTAAGATTTGACAGGGCGACTATGTTTTTATTTTAATCTATTTAAAACTCTTTACAAGACACCAGGGGCCCAAGTCTGCTATTTTTATAAATTCAGTCATTTCAACACGATCCCATTGTCATGCCATTGTCGTTTTGCTAAAAGTTCGTAATCTGGTAAATTCATAATGGTCGATCATTTTCTTTGCAATTTCTTTCAATGTAGTGTCAGTGGCCGACCCTTGGAAAGTCATAATGACGCCATTATAATAGTAGATTACCAAAATTGTCAAAATCAACAATTATGAAATCAATGATCGACCATTCTGACACTATTGTAATAGCAGACTTGAGGCCCAGGAACATTCTCAAAGTCTATTTAAAACTCTTTACATGACACCAGGAACATTCTCAAAGTCTATTTAAAACTCTGTACAAGACACCAGGAACATTCTCAAAGTCGATTTCAACAGAGTGATCTGGAACTTATTGAAAGTGACCTGGTACCGCCTTTATTCCCTGCAAGTGTAGGCAGAGATGTTATGTTATGCCATTTTAAATAAAGAAGTAAGTATACTTAAAACAAATATGCAATAAAGTAAAATAACATTCGATTTTCAATTTTTAATAATCTAACTTATTCTCTACTACAAAATAATTATGACCACATTTTATTATTTTCCCTTAAAACCACATACATTCGACGGTCGTCACCATAATAAAAAATGATCAGTTAGCCAAGACCTTTTAAATGAGATATGTCTCAAGTCTGTTGAGTAAGTTTGGATATCGTGTTGTGCGTACCCTGGGTACACAATATCTACCTACACCTACGGGGTATACAAGCGTGAATATGTTGTCATGGAAAATAAATACAATATGAAGTATCATAAGTAAAAACCAATACGATTTTCACTTATTTTTTCATAATCAAACATATTTTGTACTACAGTAGTACCATTACATTTCCTTCATTTCCCTTAAAACCCCATGCTTTTGACTATCGTCGCCATAGTAAAGAATGATCAGTAAGTTAAGACCTTTTAAATGAGATATGTCTCAAGTCTGTTGACTAAGTTTCAATTTTGGGGACGCCAGTTCCCATCGTCCTTTGCCAATGTCGGACGATATTTTTCTATCAGCCAGAATGAGGTACCTAAGGTTTTTTGCAGTCAAAGTCAAATTATTTATTTCAAATAGGCACATAAGAGGCACTTTCGAACGTCAAAATTTACAAAAAAAAGTACATTAATTATAATTATGATTATATGTGAAGACGATGCATACAACCAGACAGAGAGATACAGGCAGACAACCTATACCTAGGATCAGAACAAAAAGATGAATCAAATATCCTGACTTCGATTCAATGAGAAAGTCGACATAGTGTGGATTCAGCTAAATTATTATGACTAGTTATTATCGCAAATTGTCTAATAGCCAAGAGATCCAAAAAGCAAGATGCTGGGCATCCTAAATAAGGTGAGGCGATACGTCACATCTGGACAGCATTTAAGTCTGTACAAAGCACTGGTCCGTTCCTGTATGGAGTATTGCAGCCACTTATGGGATGGCTCAACGAAATACCAGCTGCACTTGACTCGGTGGAACGCAGAGCAAAAAAGCTTATAGGCGACGGAACGTTGGTGGCTAGGCTTCTCAGCCTGGCTCATCGGCGTAATCTTGCTTGCCTGTCGGTCTTCTACAGACTGTACATCGGGGATTGTGCATAGAAGCTCCACGACCGGATCGTCCTACTGCAATACCAGACGCACTGCAGGTTACCATCCATGCTTGGTTGATATCCCGACCAGTCTCACTCAGCACTCAGTGCTTCTCCTCCACATTTATTATGCGCACAGCCAAACTGTGGAACTCTCTGCCGGTGACTGTGTTCCCTTCCACATGTAACCCACCTGCTTTCAAATCAAGAGTGAACAGGCGTCTTCTGGGCACGCTCGTTCTATCATAGACCTGATCCATCGATTTCCATCAGACGAAGAGGAGAGCAGGACCATTCCATAATAAAAAAAATCCTTCTTGGCTGTCAAACCACAGGCTCCGTGTCGCGGTTCCCGCACGTCATATTTGAGTGATAAATGAATACTAAAACGTTATCTATGCCGTTCTAACTTATACAACGGATAGAGGAAAGAACAAGGATGAAATTTTTCTCGTAGTTCAATATCTAACGCACACCGATGAAGGAATAAGCGGATTCATCATTTCAGCCGAAAGACGTCCACTGCTGGACATAGGCCTCCCCCAAAGGAGGAGGTTGCCATAATCGCCACGCTTGGCAGGCCAGTTGGCGATCGCAGTATGGTGTTAAAATGCATAGGGAACGCTGCTGCCCATTCTCTAGTAAGTCCCTTAGTCGCCTTTTACGACACCCACGGGAAGAAATAGGATGGTGCTATTCTTTACGTCTGGCACAACACGGAAGCGGATTCAAGTGTCATGAATTGTTAGAAGTGTAGACCCATCGTCCAGTTTCTAGAGCCCTAACCACCAGTAGTTGGGTTCCTGTTGTTCCCATCCTGGTGGCCATGGCTAGCGTATCTTTTTCGTGTGGTTAGTGACTGACTAACCTGGTGTCAGAATTTTTATGCCGCCCATGGACCTCTGACTTGGCTTCACATGCCGTCGAGAAATATCTCTCAGGCATGCTGATTTCCTCACGATGCAGCGATGTTTTCCTTCACCGTTTTTTAAGCAAGTGATAATTATACACTACGCACATGAATCCGAAAAGTCAGAGGTGCGTGCCTTGGGTTCGAAATCGAGACCTATGACTGGCAGTCCGACGGTCACACCACTTGGCTATCCTATTAAGGTACTTAAATATGGGCGTCCAACGAAAAAGGATCCAGTAGTGGGCTATCGAGTTAAGACCAGATTCGGTATAGAATAGTCAAGTCACAATAAGGATTAAAAAAAATATTCAAAAGCGGTACATTTTTTTTATCAGACATTTGAAGATGAAATTCTGAAAAACTTGCATTGAGAAAAAGCATTTTCAAATTTGACCTTCCCTTCCGTTCCTTTGACTAAACTTTTTTCTTAAAATTTCTAGTAGTACTTAGAAACATCATATAAAGTCATTTACTATTTATGAACTTGAAGATAATTGAGCATTCATTAATAACTAATCAATTAAAATCGAGAAATGCAAATTGTTCACCCAATTTTACAAAACTATGTATATCTCGGAAATTCAATGCCGAGAACTGGACCCTTTTTGCTTGGATGCCTGAACAAAAACATTATAAGTAAGTAAGAAAGATCATAATAGTGAATATGCAAGTAATTCAAAACGTAGCCATTATTTTAATATTAAAAAAAAATAAAAAATAATATGCCTCAAAGAGATGTCAGCACAAACTGACGGGGTCCGTTAGTACCAATGCCTGCCAGGGTTGCGAGTTTGTCCGAAAGGGATATCGTGGCCCTGGCACACAGGCAACGGAAGGAACACGGGTGGGTTTTAGTCAGTAAAAGTCTGACACGCCCTCCCGCTCCGCCATAGCGGGAGAAGTTATTTGATGATTTCCCACCCAAAAAAAAAAAAAAAAACCACTAGCCCTACCCGTGTATTAAATTAATGTCGCAATAGGGAATATGCACGTAATTCAAAACGTATCCATTATTTTAATATACATTGTGTAGGAGTCAAGAAACAAATTCCAAATTTTTTTACATTTTTAATGCCTTACTTATTTTACACTTAATTAATTTATGTTGCGTTTTTTAGTTGGAATGGAACGCAAACTCAAAACGCGTCCTCTTCGAAAATGCCGGAAGTGACGAAACAAAACATGTGAATAAAATCTATTCTTTGCTAAATGCTTGAAATCTCACTAAGGTAAATATGTAAGTGCGATTTCTACTTGAATAAAGCATAAACAATAACTGAATATATAAGATTTGGGGCTAAAAAACAGATGTAAACAAAGCAGTTTCATTAACAATGACGTCACATCATGACCGCGACAGAAACGGACGTTTGAACTGTAGTAGAAAATTGTTGTAGTTTCATAACTTTTTTTGAGCATCAATCAATAGTTCAATTTAACTTTCAATACTTTTCTTAGGTTTATATTACTGTGTATTATCGATTTAGTGAAAACATAAATACATGCATATTCCCTATTATGCCGTTACCCTTATCTCAATTTATTTGTGTTCAGCGCAGCATCCTTTTTTTTGCCTTTATCTATAACCGCAATCCCAGTATTCACCTATTTTCTATACTTGTCATATTTCACTCAAACCATAATAAAATTATATCTTTGTTTCCTTGCAGGTCGGCCTCTATTCCTATTCATAACACCAGCTAGATAAAACACACTATTATTATAAAGACGAAAGTTTGTGAGTGTGTGTGTATATGTTTGTTACTTCTTCACGCTCAAACGGCTGTACCAATTTTGATAAAATTTTGTATGGAGATATTATCCCAATATTCCCACGGGATCGAGACTTACGCGGGAGAAACCGCGGGGCGCAGCTAGTATAAAATAAATTAAAAACAAATTACCTACCATAATCTCATTTTGATTTCCAACTCGATAAGTCAAGTTATTTCCAGTATGAACGACACTATTCGTATTCGCAATCATGTTCCTAGTAATATCCTAGGTTAACCTATAATCTAGTTTGACCCTATAATCTATGACTGACAGTAGCTTACCGTTAATGAGCTGTTAACGAGCTTTGATATACGAGTACTACAAGTTTAACCTATCAAGCCGCAGTCGCGTTTTGGCGAACAATGACTCAAGCACTTTTTTTATAGCCTGTCATTGTTATGACAGGGGCCGCCGGCACTCATAAACATATTTTTCAATAAATAACAAAAGACGTAAAGAGTAAATTTTTCTGAGAAGCTAATTAGACAGGTCATAATAAACTAGTAGTTAATACTGGAATCGATTCCCAGGTCGTGATGTACACGTCAGGTCGTAATGTGATGTTGGGCACGCCACTATTGCGGCGATAAGTCCCCTCTTTGAGGAGTGGCTGGAGAGGCGCCACGGCGTCCTCACCTTCCGCCTGACGCAGGTCCTCACCGGACACAGATGTTTCGGGAGGTTCCTGTTCAGGATAAAGCGGGAGGAAACGCCCGGGTGTCACCACTGTGTGGATCGCCCGGAGAACATGGTGGAGCATACGGTGGAGGTCTGCCCTGCTTGGGCGGAGCACCGCCGTGTCCTCACGGAGGCGATCGGCGGCGGCGATCTCTCGCGTCCGGCCCTGGTTCAGGCCATGGTTCGGAGCGAGAGTGCATGGGAGGCCGTCACCTCCTTCTGCGAAGCAGTAATGCTCGCGAAGGAGGAGGCGGAACGCGTGAGGGAGAGGCAGGGTTCGCGCCCTCACGCCCCTCGTCGCCGCAGGAGACGCCCTGAGCGTCGGGAGTCGCAAGCCGATTTCCGTCCACCGTAGGCGCGGGCCTGCGGACGGTGAGCGATGGGTAGCTCGCCGTCCGATAAGGACCAGGCCCGGGTCGACGGCGTGTTGTGTTCTACGCGCGCCTCAAAGAGACGTCAGCATGAATTTACGGGGTCCATTAGGGCCAATGCCTGCCAGGGTTGCGAGTTTGTCCGAAAGGGATATCGTGGCCCTGGCACACAGGCAAATGAAGGAACACGGTTGGGTTTTAGTCAGTAAAAGTCTGACACGCCCTCCCCCTCCGCCCAGAGCGGGAGAAGTTATTTGATAATTTCCCACCCAAAAAAAAAAAAAAGTTCGTGATGTATATTTTACATACAATAAACATCAAACTAGTAAAGCTAAAACAGAACGGAGTAGAAAGAGATGTAAGGTACACCCTCTTTTTTGCCAGATCAAACAAATCCAAACTCCAGGCTCTTGGAAAGGCTACTAATAAAAGGTATTATTTACAAGGCAGATGTGAGTGGAAACGCCGAGAGGGGACGCCCTAGATACCAGAAGGACGTATTTATAGACACCATATTGGTGATGTTCTTCAGAAAGGTAAGGTGCTTAGTAGATGCTTGCAACCGGCTAGCGTGTATGACCTTGATGTATGAACGTAAACGAAGCAAAAGGAGTAAGGATCGTAGCAGATGGCGTTGTGTAGTTTCTGCCTACCCCCATGGGAAGAAGGTGTGAGCTTTTGTATGTATGTATATAGGATATATATACCTATTTTTTTTTTTACTAGCCTGTGCCGTCCCACTCCAGTTCAAAGGGTTCCCTCCACTCCTTAGATTTTTCGCGAGCCTGCGCGTCCTCTTTCTTGTTTTGACGGAGCCGATCCAGCTCGTCCCGACATCTTTGTGAGACGTAAATTATATTAATGTAGAAAAAAATAACTTGAACACAATTATTAAAAACTAACTCAACGTGTGTTTTCCCCGAAGGGATGGAAAGTGTAATAATAAAAAAAATCCATGGTGTATATAACTTAATTTGAGCAGTTTACGCAAGTTTCTGACTCCTGAAACTTATTAATTGATAAACTATAAAATACGACGATTATAATGATAAAACAATAACTACTGAACATTGGCTTTGACTACCTAGCCATTCGTCCATGCTCCACCAGACATATCCGTTCGCCATGACAGTGGTTGTGAGGTGACCCGATATCCTTTCTTATGATACAAAACGGCCAAGTGTGTGTCGACCAATCACAGTGAAGTGCATAGTAGGTATAAATTTTATCGATCGCAAAACTAAGTTTGTATTTCATAATATTTCTCGAAAATACTATGATAAACAAAGTTATTTCTGCGGTTGTAATAAAAAAACTCGATATAAAATATCCTAGTTTGGTTTGGTTTTTTACAGCTTTTAAATCGTTTAATGGATTAGCAATATACTTCAAAATCATTCAGATTGTCATTGATAATGCATGATTGTGTTACGGTGCTGGTCTACGAGAGTAGCTGAGGGTCGAGTTATACAGCGTGTTACGGAAAGGGTATATACATAACAAAGGCACGGATTCTTTTGGTGATAACAAACTACAAGGCAACATTTTTTTAATAATACTCGTACCTACATAATTATAAAGTTAAGACACATTTAACTAATAAAAATCAAATGTTTGCAATTGAATTCTACACATCACTAGACCAAGTCAGCTGATCAGTACACGTTTTAATCCATTCTTTTGATCCCGCCGCCAATCGTGCCGCCCGCGCCACCGCGTCTCCGTGTGACGCCGCCGCCGCCGCCCGCCGTGTTGCAGAGCTGTGGTAGGTGTGTGTGTGTGTACTAGGCGCACAGACACAGATAATGGATAATGACCCCCGTAGTGCGGTGACACGTTTGTTATGATTTAAATTTAATAAACTATAGAAAAAAAATTAAAAAAAACATTTTATTTTTGAGATGAAATTTCGTACAGAGATTCTGAACCAGATACACTCTTCAACCTGTTTGTATGGATATACCCTTTCAGTAACACGCTGTATAGCGTTTAATCATTTTAATCATTTTTTAATTAATCATTATTATCAATCAGTAGGTAGACTGGCTGATAACGATGTGCGGTCGAAACAGCTACCTATAACTGAACAAGGATCTTTTGGGGCGTGGCCAAAGTCTGAACTAACGCAGCTATCTTGTTTTTCTATACATTTCCCAAAACAATTTTACAAAAATGTTCACCAACAGCGCCATCCCGGCAACCTCATTCGAGCGCCAAAGGATCCTTCGTATCGTATCAGTGTACCTAATTGAAAATAAGGAAACCAGTGTGCTTGAAAATGTTTAACGTCAGTCAATAAATGAAGGACTACGTAGAAGATTAATAGGGACACTGTCTGATAACAAAAAAGGTCGAGCACTTGGCTTCTGGGCAGCATTTGAAAATATTGTTGGAGCTGCTGAAGTTTGTAAATACTATCTTTATATATTTATTTAACCATTAATGTAAGCACACATATTAATAGAAACTTACAAGAAGAAAGTAACAAAAAAATACGTACAAAATATTGAATAAATCAAATCTCTTATGTTGAGTTGCACAAAACCAACATTAGTTTAACGGAGACTTTAAATTCATGCCATCCCTTACGTTTTATATCAAAAAGAAAGTGACAGCATCATCTCGGCGTTTCCACTCACATCTGCCTTGTAAATAATACCTTTTATTAGTAGCCTTTCTTCATCCTATCAAGATGACCAAACCGTCTTAGCTCTTTTAATTTTTTGTCACTACATGTAGTACGAGTAGCTACTACTTGGGCTGTGCTACATCTAATCCTCTCCAAAAAAAAGGATCCTATCAAACGTAAACTATTACGGCCTTTTAAGAGCAGGCAGTCTAAATCAAATTTCGAACGCAAGCACCGCCCCTCGCTCCCCGCCACTCCGTTATGTGCTAAACGCTAATACATCAGTAATAAAGTTGAATATCGCGTGCGCTCTTTGATTGTGTTCGAGCACGAAACTAAATAGCGTAAGTCCCTTCTTATTTCGTTTATAACTAAAGTAATAATTTATCTATAGAAAAAATATCTTGCGTCGGGAGAATAAACTATATTTTCTTGCTGTGTCTTGTTTGTTTTTTAGAATTATCCTAAAAAAAGACATGATTTTCGAATAAAAATTTGATTGAGAGAAATTATTACAATTACGTAACTGTCCTTCTTAAGGTCATCGGTCCATCTAGCTGAGGGGCGTCCCACACTACGCTTGCCAATACGCGGTCTCCACTCCAGGACTCGTCTGCTCCATAGGCCATCGGGCCTTAAGAAGGTGGCTGGGTCAGACTGGATGCGGAAGGTGGAGGACAGTGTGTTGTGGCGCAGCGTGGGAGAGCACTATGTCCAGCAGTGGTCTGCGATGGGCTGAGTTGATTGATTGATTGTTGACGTAATTGTCTTCAACATGGAAAGAAAAAGATCCAATAAATCATATACTAAAGTTTCATTTTGCTTGTAAATCAAGTCATTTATTCAAACTAGGCTGAGAATCAGCACTTTTCGAACGTCAAAAATTACATAAGACAGTCCCCCAAAAACGCTCACCCTTCACCACATCCTAGTGCTTTAGCTGGGAAGAAGTGGCGCAACAAACTCCCCAGCAGTATATATATATATGCTGTATGTCTGACTGTTTCAGAATATGCATGCAAATTAACATAAAAATACGGAGCCTCCTCTTAATTAGCTGCACTAAAATTACACTCTGTCTTTTCGTCAATAACTTAGAACATTTTTTTTACGAAATTACAGTACCTTTTTTTTGGGTGGGAAATTATCAAATAACTTCTCCCACTATGGGCGGAGCGGGAGGGCGTGTCAGACTTTTACTGACTAAAACCCACCCGTGTTCCTTCCGTTGCCTGTGTGCCAGGGCCACGATATCCCTTTCGGACAAACTCGCAACCCTGGCAGGCATTGGTCCTACTGGACCCCGTCAGTTGGTGCTGACATCTCTTTGAGGCGCGCGTGGAACACAACGCGCCATCGACCCGGGCCTGGTCCTTATCGGACGGCGAGCTACCCATCGCTCACCGTCCGCAGGCCCGCGCCTATGGTGGCCGGAAATCGGCTAGCGACTCCCGACGCCCGGGGCGTCTCCTGCGGCGACTAAGGGCGCGAGGGCGCGAATCTTGCCTCACCCTCACGCGTTCCTAACTAAAATTAAATTACAGTACCTAAGTGTGATTTTAGTGCAGCTAAATAAATTAAATTAAAAGTCCAACTTTAAGTAGGTTAGGATAAAATATTTTGATGTTAATAGGTTGTTAGTTAGTTTAGTTTATAACGTTTTTATAGGTATTTTTATATTTTCTAATAAATAAGAAAATCACAAAGTCAATAGGTAGATCGATTACTTCAATAAAGTTCTTCACCTTGGTTTAAATCCTTTGTTTATTGTGTTTTCATTTGTTTTTCACAGATTGCAGATAAGATTGGTATGTTGAGACGGTCTCATTATGTGTTATTTTCTGCAAAATACCTTTAAATGCGATAATTTCGAGTGTTGTGTAATCTGACACACCTCTGTTTTAAATCACTTGTTTATCTCGGAACCATGTGAGGCATTGTAATGGTGACTAAAACAAAGAACGGCTTAGGTAAAATAAATTAGAGCATTTTTAAATAGATTAATTGAATGATTGGACTTCAATTAGTAGGTAGGTACTTCTACTTCCTACTTATTTACGCCGCTTTCCTACGTACATTACCTACTATTTAAATATAAAAATGTGTGTTTGAATTTTAATTCAAATTGGTAGTTGACTTGAATAAATTGTTCTTTTTGTCCATAAAGGCTCTTACACACTCACGCGACATCGCGGGCGCGACAGGCACCGACAAAGACAATTCCTTTGTCGGTGCATGTCGCGCCCGCGATATCGCGCGTGTTTGTAAGAGCCTTAACTCTTAAGCTAAAACTCGAATTTAATACCTAAAAATTGTTATTAATATGTGTATTAGGTATTGTATGTTACTGAATAACATTCATTAAATATTTTCATGCCATCAGTGCATGGCGGAAAGTGTTTTTGCACTGAATTTTAAACGATTTTGATTTTGACTTCTCCAATACAGTCCCCCTCAGTGATGATGTATTCAGTGTCCCACTGATGTGTACCTACCTAGGTACCTACCTAATATAATCTAATCTAATTTTTTTTTATATTTTATGTGAAATCTTAATAATTTGTAACAATAATGTAAATTTAATTTCTATGTAACTATTGTAATTATGGTCCTTTTTTTTTGGTATGAGAAATTGTCAAATAACTTCTCCCGCTCTGGGCGGAGCGGGAGGGCGTGTCAGACTTTTCCTGACGCGCGGCAGGACATAGCTGATCACTCAATCATTTTTTTTTTAAGACCTGTATTATGTAGGTACAAATAACAGCAGTTGGACTTCTTGGAGGGCAAATGAAGCGTCATTTTACAAGTTTTGTTTTATTTTCTAAAGGAGGATGCAAATCCTGGTCCCACCTTCCAATAGCTATGTGTGTTACATCGTTGGATAGGTATTTTTGAGCTGAATAAAAGTTACTATGGCGCCAAGTTCCAAATCTTAGTCCGTTCAGAGTTATTCTTTAATAAACATGGTAGTTTTATCAGTAGCCAAGTAATGCTATTTTTACGTAATAATTGCATTTGTGCTTTATACACGTAGTGTAGATGGTAACGCAAACCTTTTTATCGGTCTGTCTCACTCGCACTCGTTAAGTATGCTTAGAACAATGAAACTGGTTAGCGGCACGGATAGGCGGCGAGGGTGCGCGCAAGCGCAGGTAGTCGTTCGTTTGCAATACGTGTGTGACTACGTCTTGTCTTTCGTTCGTTCTACAGTTTCTACTTGACCCCGGCTATCTCTTGGACTTTTTTGGTACCTGTTTATAATTGACATTCGGCTTGTAATACGGATTATTGAAGTGATTTTCGATTGGACTATTGTTTGTTACTATGGAAGTTTCACGGAACTGTGTCATGTGTCGTAGAGGATTCTATCGCGGAAGATACCAGCAACATCTTTTGATTAATGAACTTACAAGAATGCGACCAGAGTTTGCAACATACATTCAGGAAAATGCATTGTTAGAGGTAAGAGCTTCAAGAGATATTGCGCTAGACACTAAATAGAGAGACTACAGAAGTTAAGCATAGTACTGCGCGCGCTCGAGCAACGCACACACACACATGAACACGCACTTTAACTCGTTGAAGATTCCAGTTTCCTAGTTTAAGTTCCGGTGTATTCCGTGTCGGTGGGAGGGTGTCTATGTGTGCGTTGTTTGAGCGCGCGTAGTACTAAGCTTAACTACTATACTTTATATTGAGACTATGAGGTATCTATAAAAAGAAAAAATGTTTATTAAGTATACTTTTTTACAGGTTGCATTTGACAACACGCGGAGTGTGTGCCATCGGTGTTGGCAAAGGGTTGAAAGTGCAGTCAGACCGCCTCCTTCATTGCCTCCTCCTCAAGAAGAAAACGACGAGCCAGAAGCACAAATCTCAACAGTAATTCACGTTCCCGAGTATACACGAGCACCAAACACTGCTAGGCATTGTATTTTCCTCAACTGTTGTAATGACACTCGTCATAGAATACCAGAACTCATAAAAATACACACTTTCTGTGAACACAAGCTGTACATACCCGATAGCGCCAGAGTTTGTCAAGAACACTTAGAGAGTAAATTTGGGACGAACTACCTCAACATTGCAATGTCACCCATGACTTCAATGCAGCACAATTCAGTGATATTAGTGACATTATGAGAAAAGCTGTACAAAAAGGTTCGAGGTTAGATTTTAACAAGATAGGTGCTGTTACAAGCGAAGAAATGCACTTTTGGACCGGCCGTAGTTTAGAGCAATTCCAAGAGATGTTGGAACAAACTCCATCATTGAGTCAGAGATGTAAAAATCCTAGAACCGCTTTAGGTATCTTTCTAACAAAGCTGCGAACCGGTGACTCAAATGAGAGGCTCGCGACTTTATTCAATATGTCAAGACAAAACCTTGAGCGATTGATGGCCATAGCTCGTGAGTGTCTCACCAATGAGTACGTTGATCATCATCTAGGGCTCGACCATATAAATAAAGATGATATTTTACGTCGAAATCTGATGATACCAAAAGCTTTATTTGGAAACGATGAAAATACGAAAGCCATCTTAATATGCGACGGGACATATGTTTATATACATAAAAGTTCCATCTTCCTTTTTCAACGACAGTCCTACAGCTTACACAAGTATCAAAATCTTTTAAAGCCGTTCATTATAGTCACAATGGATGGCTACATAATTGACGTCACAGGGCCCTATGCTGCTACAAAAACAGACGCAAACATAATGAGCGATATTATGAATAATGGTGAACATCCAATTCACTGTCTCCTTGAAACTAATGACGTGTTTATTTTGGATCGCGGATTAAGGGACAGCTTGGATGATATAGAAGCCTGTGGTTACGAATACCATGTCCCGCCTTCAAAGGATAGACACGAATCCCAACTTACTACTGACCAAGCCAACGAATCTCGATTGGTCACTATTTGCCGCTGGGTAGTCGAAGTGGTTAACGGCAGGTTCAAACGGGATTTTAAACTGTTTCGCCAAAAATATTTCAACAATGCGTTGCCGCATATGTTTTCTGAGTTTAGGATAGCTGCTGCTATCACAAACCACTTTCATATACCCATCGAAGATAGTCAATATGCAGGAGCTATCGTCACCGAAATAAGGCAGAAGTTACATACCCCTAATATTTTATATGAATATGTGGAACGGAAACGTTTAAACAGCAGAAGAGCTGATTTTACAAGAGAAGAAGCAAGTGATATTGATTTCCCGAGATTCAGTGAAGAACAAATCATTTTGTTAGCTTTGGGAACCTCCCAGCTCGTGGAGGACGTGGTGAGCGCTCTGTTCCCTTCGCGAGGGGAACATACTCCCCCACCCATGGCTCCGCCTCCTGCGGTGCCAGATGCGGACCACACCGACGACGACGATGCTACAGAGGTGACCGAGGTAGATCTGAGAGTGGCGGTACGTAGGCTGAATGCCAAAAATACCGCCCCAGGACCCGATGGCTTGCCTGGAAAAGCCTGGGTTCTGGCCTTGGAGGCTCTCGGGCCTCGACTAAGGGAGCTCCTAAGCGCATGCTTGGAGAGGGGCCAGTTTCCACTTCGTTGGAAGACGGGGAAACTGGTCCTCATAAAAAAACCAGGGCGCCCGGCGGACTCTCCGTCCGCTTACCGGCCCATCGTGCTGCTCGACGAGGTGGGCAAGCTCTTTGAAAGAGTAATTGCAGACCGCCTTGTCGGGCGGCTGGTGCGGGTGGGGCCGGATTTGGCGGAGAGCCAGTTTGGTTTCCGTAAGGGGCGCTCTACGGTGGATGCCATCATGCGCGTTCGAGCCCTCACGACGGGGGATGCTGTTGCCCGGGGTGGGGTTGTCTTGGCGGTGTCTCTTGACATCGCCAATGCCTTTAATACCCTGCCCTGGAGTTGCATTGGGGAGGCACTTCGGTATCACCGGATGCCGACCTACTTCTGTTGCGTGGTCGAGGCCTATTTGACGGACAGGGCCGTCATCTACCCCGGTCACCAAGGAGAGTGGAACCGGCGAGAGATGTCGTGCGGTGTCCCACAGGGATCGGTCCTCGGGCCGCATCTGTGGAACATCGGGTACGACTGGGTGCTGCGTGCCGACCTCCCTAGTGGCGTCAGCGTAGTCTGCTACGCTGACGACACGCTAGTCCTGGCACAAGGGAGTTCGCATCAGGTGGCAGCCGAACTGGCGGCACGTGGGGTTGCGACAATCGTCGATAGGATCCGGCAATTGGGACTCGAGGTGGCATTGCACAAGTCCGAGGCCATGTGTTTTTATGGTCCTCGGAACGCGCCACTGTCGGGTTCCCAGATAACGGCGGGAGGGGTTCACATCGGCGTCGAGTCGACGATGAAGTACCTGGGACTCGTCCTCGACAGCCGGTGGAACTTCGTGGAGCATTTTCGACGTTTGGCTCCCAGACTGGAGCGGGCCGAGGCTGCTTTGAAGCGGCTCCTGCCCAATCTAGGGGGTCCAAACGCCTCCTGCCGGAGGCTCTACGCGGAGATCGTGCGGTCCATGGCCCTTTACGGGGCACCGGTGTGGGCGCGTTCTCTGAGGCTGCGACCAGCCCAGCGGTTGAACGCGTCCCAAAGGGTCAGGGCCATCAGGATGGTACGGGGATACCGCACGGTCTCCCGTGAGGCGGCGAGCCTCCTTGCCGGATTGCCGCCATGGGATCTGGAGGCGAAAGTCCTCGCGCACATTTGGGTGTGGCGCGAAGAGGCGAAACTCCGGGGCATAACTCCGCTGCCGCAAGAAATCGCGGCACAGCGGACGGAGCTCCGGAGGGATCTCATGGCGACATGGAGAGTGCGATTGTCGCAACCCAGCGCTGGGCACGCCACAATTGTGGCGATAAGTCCCCTCTTTGAGGAGTGGCTGGAGAGGCGCCACGGCGTCCTCACATTCCGCCTGACGCAGGTCCTCACCGGACATGGATGTTTCGGGAGGTTCCTATTTAGGATTAAGCGGGAGGAAACGCCCGGGTGTCACCACTGTGTGGATCGCCCGGAGGACACGGTGGAGGTCTGCCCAGCTTGGGCGGAGCACCGCCGTGTCCTCACGGAGGCGATCGGCGGCGGCGATCTCTCGCGTCCGGCCCTGGTTCAGGCCATGGTTCGGAGCGAGAGTGCATGGGAGGCCGTCACCTCCTTCTGCGAAGCAGTTATGCTAGCGAAGGAGGAGGCGGAACGCGTGAGGGTGAGACAAGGTTCGCGCCCTCATGCCCCTAGTCGCCGCAGGAGACGCCCCGGGCGTCGGGAGTCGCAAGCCGATTTCCGGCCACCGTAGGCGCGGGCCTGCGGACGGTGAGTGATGGGTAGCTCGCCGTCCGATAAGGACCAGGCCCGGGTCGACGGCGCGTTGTGTTCCACGCGCGCCTCAAAGAGATGTCAGCACAAACTAACGGGGTCAGTTAGGACCAATGCCTGCCGGGGTTGCGAGTTTGTCCGAAAGGGATATCGTGGCCCTGGCACACAGGCAACGGAAGGAACACGGGTGGGTTTTAGTCAGTAAAAGTCTGACACGCCCTCCCGCTCCGCCCAGAGCGGACGAAGTTATTTGATGATTTCCCACCCAAAAAAAAAGCTTTGGGAACCTACCAACTGAAGTTAGCGAAATCTTACTGCAGCGAACATCTACAAAATGGAATGTATACAATAGAAATATACCGAGAAGCTGCACTGGAGGATTTACCTGATTTTGGCATTGATGAGGATGCTTGGCTCTTACGTGGTCGTATACAGTCGCGACACGTGAGAGCTAGAAAATACTACTGTTACTTATTAGTTCGCAACACTTATATTATACAAAGATATTGTACCTGCATGACGGGACGACGTACTGTAGGAACCTGTGCGCATATCGTGTCAATCGTTTGGTACCTAGGGCACGCCAGGCATGAGGGATTTGTAGGCCCAGCCTTATTTTTAAATAACGTCATTGTAGACAACGATGATTAAATAAATGTATACGTTTAAAATCCGCAATCGTTGTATTATTTGTAAAAAAAAACATTTTGTCAATGTTGACATCTGTTTAACTTTTTGTCATAAGGTTTGCGACTCAGTGACGCAATTGATAACCGTAGGTTAGTATCTACACTACGTGTATAAAGCAAAGAAATGCAATTATTACTTAAATAGCATTACTTGGCTACTGATAAAACTACCATGTTTAATAAAGAATAACTCTGAACGGACTAAGATTTGAACTTGGCGCCATAGTAACTTTTATTCAGCTCAAAAATACCTATCCAACGATGTAACACACATAGCTATTGGAAGGTGGGACCAGATCTCATAGAAACTCTGGCATCATCCTTTGTGTTTAGCCGAATATTAATGTGTAATAGTGGTGGATTATTAACCATTAACGCTGGTAGCACACCTCCGCCGCGAAACCGCAGTATTTCACGCTGATAGCACACCTCCGCTCCGCCGCGAAACCATAGCAGCGAAACCGCAGTAGTTCAATTGTACTGGTTCGCGTCATGTTCCACTACTCGCATCCGATTCGAGTAGCGAAACATGACACGAGCAAAAAAAAGCAAGTCTTTTATAGACACGATTGTAAATCTGACATAACGCAGGAAAGAGACTCGCATTTGACGTCGACAATTATGAACCATATCCAGTGTCTGAGTCTGAGTAACCTATCTTAATTTCGTCGGATAATATCAAATCGGTAATCGGTTTTACCATAATGCGCCGACATTAGTAAACATCTAATTTTCTTATTATAAATAATGATACCTATTAATAATTTCTTACTGTTCAACATTTTAAGAATTCAACATTACGGGTCTAAGGGTTTGTATCGACTGTACCATATTTAAATAAAACAATTATTTGTAATTTATTATATTTACATATTTCATTATGTGCAATTATTATGACTTTACGAGTATGTGGGGGTCAAAGCAAAAAGGGTCCAGCGGGCTAATTGCGTAACACACTATCAGTAGGAATCGGTTTCAATTTGACAGTTCAATAACATTCATTGCGTTATTTACGTCGTTGAGCAAAAAAAAAATTCTAACATGTGAAGCAATGGATTAGCAATATACTTTAACATCATTCCTATCCTATCATCAATCATCGATCTTCAATATAAGTCAAGATCTTCGGGAATTGAAATAAGAAATGTTCCACAAACTGATGGCGAGACCACGAGCGGCCTAATCAAGACAGTCTGCAACATAGGCAAAGTAGCTGGAATGTCAATATCCGAAACCGAAGTCCGTGACATATATCGCCTCCCGGGCAAACATACTAAGGGTACCGTGCCGTCCACCACACGCCCAATCATTGCTGAATTTACAACTGTGCAAACAAAACAAAATATATTATCTGCAGTTCGTACTTATAACAATAAAGAACCAAAAGAGAACAAATTAAACACCGAGCTGATTGGTATACCGGGGAAACGGCAGGCGGTATATGTTGCTGAGCAGCTGTCCTCTGTCTCTAAAAAGCTGTTTTATTTAGCGCGAGAATTTGCTAAGAAAAATGCCTATTCTTTCTGTTGGGTGAGTAATGGAAACATTTTCCTTCGCAAGCAGACAGGCGATAAACAGTTGTTGATAAGTTCAGAGAAATGTTTTCATGACCTCACCAGCAAGTGACTAGCTGAACCTGCGCCCGGCCATTGTTTGGAAACCTTGGGCTATTTATTGTACCTGTATCTATGTTTATTTATCCTGTTAACTTCGACTACAAACCTCACATCAATTTATAATTTAAACAACACATCTCAAATAGAATAAACTCAACTTACATACTACAAATTTACAAAAAACACACATTAATCACAGAAAAGCGATGTGGTTTTTATCTAGTACCAAGACTATCACTCTTAATGTTTCTCTTGTTGTTCGTTATTAAATACTATAAATGGCTAACATAAATAATATAAACCAGGACCTCGTTAATCTTAATCTTGCAAACTCTTTCTCCTGTGACCCCCATGAGTGTATTGAGTATATATATACAGCTGATAGTAGTCTAAAATTATTGCATGTAAATATTCGTAGCGTTAATAAAAATTTCGACAGCCTTTTAGCGCTGATGTGTTTAATTAAAATAGATGTTGATCTGATTGTTTTGACTGAGTGTTGGCTAAGTAAAGTCATTAACTTACCAGCTCTAAACGGATACCAGTCGCACTCAACAAAAAACATTACAAATCAAAACGATGGAGTCATAATCTACACCAAAATTGGGCTAAATATCAAGGTATGGGAACCTAACATTATGTATGCAAATAGTCTTATATGTAAAATTGATAATAAGCTCGCGGTAGTAGCAATATATCGCTCTCCATCGAATAATACCAAAGATAACTTCGATAGCTTTTTCTCTAGTTTAAATAACATTTACGATGGAATATCAAATATACCCAATATCTCAACGGTGGGCGATTTGAACATCGATATAAAACTAGGTAATAGGAATGATCGTGCACTAGAATATCTAATTCTAAACGCGTCTCATGGACTAGTACCAACCCACCTCTTACCAACTAGAATGGAAAACTGCCTAGATCACATCTTGTTAAAAACACAGTCACAGGCCACCACTTTGGTATTGGAGTCGCATATCACTGACCACAAACCGATAATTCTATCAATCTCAAATACAAACCCGACACGGAACAAAAGTTTCACTATATCGCGATTAAATCACGACGCCATTAAGACAGAGCTGGAAAAAACAGACTTATCGGATATCTACAATGATAGAGATGCAAATACTGCTACCAATATATTAATTTCAAAGATATCTACAGCAATAACTAAACATACAAAACACATCAATGTACCTAGAAAACAAAGAACGATAAAGCCCTGGATAACCCCAGGACTCCTAAAATGCATCAGGTACCGGGATAAGCTTCACGTAAAGTCCAAGAAGTCACCGAACAATTTAATACTACGTGTAACCTATACGCGTTATAGGAACTACTGCAACATGCTACTGCGTAAATTAAAGAGGAATTATGAGAAGAGTGAGCTTGAAAAATCTAGGAAAAATCCTAAAGCCTTGTGGAAAACCATTAAGGAAATAACCAATACGGGAAAAATATTCTCTAGTCCTGATGAACTGCTCAAAACATGTGACAGTCCTCAATCTTCCCTCAACAATGTCTGCTCTTTCTTCAGCAATATAGGTCAAAATATGGCTGCTAAAATAATCAACGACCCTCTTAAAGCGCCTTTAAACCGCGAGAGCACTGGAGTTAGAAGTAGCAAGACTCTGATTCCGCCTGCCAACTCACTTGCAATACAAAAAGTTGATGAATGTGACATAGATATCATTATACTGTAGATGCGTTATGACTGTGCTGTGGGATGGGATGGAATATCTTCTTCGCTTCTCAAGTTATGTCGCCATATCCTTGTACCGCCGATAACATACATCTGCAATCTCTGCATCGAGACGGGAGTTTTTCCAGATTCCCTGAAGAGAGCCATAGTTCACCCAATCTTTAAGGGCGGGAACAGAAGCTGTGTCGATAACTATAGGCCTATTTCAGTCCTGACGTCGCTCTCAAAAATTCTCGAAAAGATTCTTCATAAAAATCTTAGAAGCTTTCTTGATAAATATAATATTATAGCGGACAATCAGTACGGCTTCCGGTCTGGAGTCTCCACTGAAGATGCAGTACTAGATCTAACTCAATCTATTGCTAAGACCCTAGACCGTAGAATAAAGTGCCTTGGTTTATTTTTGGACCTGTCAAAGGCCTTCGACACAGTTTCTGTCCCCAAACTGATTTCCAAGCTGGAGTTTATAGGTGTACGTGGCATGGCCTTGGAAATCTTTAAAGACTACCTAAGGAATCGCACCCAGCTGGTAAAGATTGGCTCTAGCTACAGTGATGAAGAAGTTGTGTTGTACGGTGTCCCCCAGGGAAGCATTCTGGGCCCCACCCTTTTTCAAATTTACATAGATGACCTTTGTAGAATGTCGATACCAGCTTGTAAGATCTATGCTTATGCAGATGATACGGCGATTTTGGTTGATGGGCCCTCCTGGGAAGATGTGAAACGAAAGGCGGAATCAGCGATGTCTACAATTATGAACTGGCTCGACATAAATTTGCTGACATTAAACCTAAAAAAAACTTATTACATACCATTTGCGATCCGGTCCAACTCCAAACCCACAAGTAGCTATACAATAACGGCTCATTCATGCCAGAGCCAGTTAATACCATGTACATGCACTTCCATTGCTAGAGCAGACAGTGTCAAATATTTGGGTGTGCACATAGACGATGGACTAAAATGGGACAAACAACTTGACGTATTAACTTCCCGAACACTTCGTCTCATTCACATCTTTAAATCTCTCCGAGAATCTGCCAGTATCGACATTCTAAAAATGGTGTACTTTACTTTATGCCAATCGGTCATTGGATACTGTATAACGGCATGGGGTGGAGCAGCAAAGACCTATCTTTTGAGAGCAGAAAGGTCTCAAAGGGCTGTACTTAAAGTTATGCTAAGGAAACCATACAGATATCCTACAGCGCAGCTCTACGCTGATTGCAGGGTGTTGACGGTGCGGCAGCTTTTTATTCTGCAATCGGTCCTGAGGGTACATGCTCGCTTACCTCCATCTGATCCAAGTAAGCGCACATATGTTCCCCCAGGTGTACAGTACAAAACCTCTTTTGCAAGACACCAATTTTATGTCTTGAGCCTTCATGTTTTCAAAAGAATTCAGAAAGAACTAGACATAATAGACCTTAATAAATTTAATGTCAAATCAAAAACCACTGACTGGCTTATACTGCAGGACTATAGTAAAACAGAGTCCTTACTATCATCATACATCGCTTGACATAATTAACCCCATCAAAACAAACACAAACTTACTTACTCACACACACACACCCTCCATCACCCTCACACACACCCTCCATCACCCTCACACACACCCTCCATCACCCTCACACACACACACACACCCTACCCCAACCTCACACATACTCTTACATTACACATCTTCTTCTCCCTTACATATACACACTCATGCACATCGTAATGCTAACATTAAATTCTCATTTGTAAATCAAAGATCGTCACACTTTCACTCTTGTGATCTCATTTTTATAAATTAATATTTTGGCTGATCACTGTCTCTTAAGATACAGGTCTCCTAGTTTAAGAGACAGGGCTCATATTTTTTTTGTATGCATAGACTTTCGTTTTGTAGACCTAAATCCTCTGTACACAAGCTATGTTTTTATTTTCTCTATGCTTATTGTATTATTCTTAACACCTGTTTTTAAAATGTGTCTGTGTATATTAATTTTGAATCAATAAACATTTTTATTATTATTATTATTATTCCGATTCTGGATTCAAACTGTGTTACGCAATTAGGGTGCAGTTCTCGGCATTTAGTTTCCGAGATATACCCTACCTACGCATTTTTGTAAAGTTAGGTAAAAAAATTGCATTTCGCGATTTTATTTGGTTTCTATTATTAATGTTCAATTATTTACAAGTTCATAAATTAAATGACTGTTTAAGATGTTTCTAAGACATTTTTTTTTTGTTTTAGATTTTAGTAAAAAAGAACCTACCATTTGAAAATGCTTTTTCTCAAATGAAGGTTTTTCAGAGTTTCAACATCAATGTCTGGTATAAAAATTCCAAAATCGGACATACAAAATCAGGTAGGTAATTTACTACTAAATATTGGTAGTACACTCGTTTAAATATGAGACATCGCTCCTCAATCCTTATGCACACCCTTTATTAGGGGAGGTCAAAAATCTAAATCTTTAACCGCAATATTGTGGTTTTTTTTTTTTTTTTTTTTTTTTTTTCCTTTATTGGCCAACCAACAATTTTTTACACTGTAAATAGTTGAAATAATATCTAATATGATCTAACGTTAGTGGAACAATTTCTTACAGGTTAGCACCGCATGCCCCATAAACTAGGTGTGCTACAAGCACTAAACTATGAAACTAATATTATATAATAACTAGAATTAGCAATTTTAAATTAAAATAAAATTACATGATAAAACTAATATAAATAGCAAAAGTAAAATTCAATAGAACAAAATAAAAAAAGAGAACAAAATCTAGAAAAATAAAATTAAACATTACTAGTAATTGTTCCATGAAACTTGGCATATGAGTCAAAATGCACGTCAACAAGATCGCTGGAGCCATTTAACAATTTGCAAAGACGAGGAACGACTGAGTTTGCACCAAGTATTGTTCTGCGGAGTGGCGGGTATAAAGGAGTAATAGGAGCACGAGGGAGTCTAGCAGGGACCCGAAACTGAAACTTGGATAGTAAAATGGGACAATCAATTTTGCATCGGAGGAGCTTATATAGGAATAAGAAATCGATGATTATGTATGATCCAACAACAGTAGTAGGCTCTATAAGTGCACGACCTCCTCCGGGCAAGTTGTAAGTACCGCGAAGCAGCATTGCTGTTTTCCGATTTGAACATTGTACCTACTATTTTTAATGATATTACTATTTTAATTTAATATTATATTTTTTCTTAACAAAAAGCGCCTTCATTCTCTCTCCTATTCAAAATTAACTTTGCTGTGCCCGACAGGGTCCATAATTGATTCGATGTTTTAACATACCAGCTATTATATTATGTACCTACACATTATGGAATGCAATGAAGTATTGAGAGTACCTACTTAATAAAAATAAAGACACGTGATATATTTTCAACTTCGCTTCTGGGATGGCAAAGCTATCTACTTTTGTCTCGTTTTGCGCAGAAATCCATAAGTACCATCAGGTGGGCCGCCTGCTGGCTGCCACATTAAAATATTCTAAAATATTTAATCTAATCATTATTCAATATAAAAACTGATTAAACTATGCGAAACGTGTAAGATCTTAATTCTATTAAAACCATTATTGTACCCTGTTTTAAAGCAAATTAAAATTATTATATTCCATTCTATTCTATTTTATTCTGAAATAAGTTGTCCAAAAATTATGAACCGTTATGAAAATAACTCTCGTCGAAGTATCCGAACGGCTAAAACGTCAATTGACGTAGGGATGCAAGAAGTGCCAAAAAGCATCGATTTAAAAAATTTTGATTTCCATATATCGAATAAAAATATCAATATATCGGTGTTTTCTAAAAGTAGAATTATGTTGTACTTTATGAAATTGTATTGTCTTTGTTTTTATTCATAGAATTACCAAATTAGAAACATAATGTCTGATGTAAAATCATAAACTAATAGGTCAGTGGGTAGTCCCACGGGACGTCGCGTCGCGTCGGGATTGATAAAAATAAATTTACTTTTTTACGGCTCTGAATTCTAGCGCTTTTAGTAAGTGGGGAGAACGGTGTTGCTATTGGAAATATATCGTATTTGATACGTTTTCGATACTTGAAATTTTATATTCGATATAATTAATAATAATAATAATAATAAAATTTATTCAAAAATATAAAATACAACGTTTACAGTTTTCCTTAAATCTACGTCAAGTTCACGATGATTTGTGCCTGAACTAGGAAGTCCTGTGTTTCAGGCGATTTGAGGTAACTTTAGTTGACATAATAATCACATAGCTTAATAATATATTCGGTAACAAGGTATATAAAAAAAAAAATTATAGTATCTTAACCTAGCTAACTAAAATAAAATAAAAATAAAAAATAACAATATGAACAATATTTTTTTTTTTTTTTTTTAAAAACGCTTACTTTAGGACAAGTAATAACTTCTCTGTATCTTCATAGGACATAGTTTGAAGAGCTTCCTTAAGGATTTTCTTGCAGTTACTGTGGTTTAAGGAGTAGATGTTTCCTTTTTCATTTGGCCTGTCATAGAGTAGCGGTCCGAGGTACATATAAAACTTGGCTGTGAAAGCATGTTTTGTACTTTTTTGAGGGCAAACTATATCTTTCCGTTTTTTTTTAGTAAAATCAGTGCTGTATGGAAGTGCTGCGTGTTGTTTTAGTACAGTGCTCATAATAAATAACTGTCGAACTGTTAGTACTTCACAAGATTTATACAGGAGGTTAGTAGGGAAAAGGAAAGGGCGGCAAGTAGCCACCTTGAGAATAGCTCTTTGAGCTCTTTCAATGGGCAATAACATACCTTTACTCACCCCACCCCATGAGGTAATACAGTCAATCAGAATTGACTGACAAAGAGCAAAATATACTTGCCTCAGCATTTTTGGATCTGTAATAAATCGTAACTTTTTGAATACGAATATCAGCTTACGAATTCTATTATTTAGAGCTTCCATATGTGGTTTAAAGGAAAGGGTTTCATCTATTATAATACCTAGGTATTTTATTTTATCAGTCTTTTTAATATTGGGACACTTACACCTGTCATCTGCTGGTTTTGGGCAACAATAAGCATGCAACGCTGTGGGGATATTCGATATATGCTTGCGCATCGAAAACTTAATATATTTTGTCTTTTCTGCATTTAGAGTTAGTAAGTTATTTTTAAGCCATTTATTTACAATATTAAATCCGTGTTGCGCAAGATTGTAGACTTCGTTTTCTGAGTCAGCCGAAAAAAGTAAAGCAGTGTCATCAGCGTAAGCTATGATAGTGCCATGCTCTAGCTTTAGATAGCAAAGGTCATTTATGTAGATCAAAAACAAAGTGGGCCCTAGAACACTTCCTCGGGGAACACCATTAAATGTGTTTTTTTGAACCTCGCTTAGAACATCGCCAATCTTTAACGGGGAATCTTTAGGGAACGATCTTCTAAATAACTTTTGAATATTTTCAGCTGGGTGCCTCTTACACCCATGGTCTCAAGCTTGCGCAACAGAATTGGAATGGAAACTGTGTCAAAAGCTTTGGCAAGGTCCAGGAAAATTCCTACTGTGTGGTTACCCTTGTCAAGTTCTTGCGCCAGATAGTCAGTCAAATGATGTACCGCATCGGCAGTTGAAACTTTAGGCCTGAATCCAAACTGCCGTTCAGACAAAATAGATTTTTTATTATTTTGTTTATTATTTTCTCCAGTATTTTTGACATAGAAGGAAGTAAAGAAATAGGTCTATAATTTGCCACTTGCTCTTTGCTGCCTGATTTATAGACAGGGACAATTACAGCTTTTTTGAGACACTCTGGAAAATTACCTGAAGCTAAACAAATGCGGAAAATATAAGTCAGTGGTGGTACCAAAATGTCCTTGAATTTTTTAATAATTTTATTCGATATGTTGTCCCAGCCTACTGCACAGTCTTCTTTCAAGGTCATGATTATACTTTCTACCTCAGTCTCATCAGTATCTAGCAGCGCGAAGGATGTTAAAGCAGTGTTAGATGTAAAAGGAATGCTCGTTAGGTTTTGGGATTGACCCAGATTTTCCTCTGCCAGACACTTACCCACATTTACAAAGAAATTATTTGCTATGTTAGCGGATTCCACCGGTGACGAGTGTGCTTGTAATAAACTTGAAGATGACTCATATTGTTTTGTGGTATACGTTGCGTCTTTAATATATTTCCAGATCTTTTTACTATTTGTTCCAGCCTTTTCCAATGCCACTTTGTCGTAGTTGCTTTTAACTTTTTTAAGGAGATCATTACAGAAATTTCGATATCTTTTGTACGAAAGTTGCAATACTGCATTTTCTGGATTCGATTTAGCTTTCATATGCAGTTTATCCCTATGTTTCATACAACGAATAAGACCTGATGTGATCCATGGTTTTATGTTGTGGTTTTTGTTGCTCAACTGCGATACGACTGTGTTTTTCTGAATTGCATTTCGTAAGTTTTCAATTACAAACAACATGCAAAACTGCGGGTCAGCGGAATTATAGACTGGATCGAAATCGATGACGCGTAAATCATCTTCAAGTTTATTTATGTTCAGTTTTGAAATTTTGCGAGTGTCTTGTTTAGGTAATTTACAATTTAGGGTTAGTAGGGCAGCATTGTGATCGGTAATAGTTGAGTTAACAACAAGTGCAAGTGAAGGGAAATTCGATTTAAGCATAATATGATCCAAACAGGAACCACTGTGATGTGTAGGAAAGCTGTGTGCTGGGAGCAGGCCATGAACGGCGCATAGGTTGAGGTAGTCCTGAGCAGTAGCATCAGCACTTCCGGGAAGAATATTGATATTAATATCTCCAATTACAATAGTGTTTTTGATGGATGACAGGTTCTGCAAGATTTCATTCAGAGAGTCAGTAAAATTGCTAGTATTTTTAAAAGACGGAGGTCGATATAATGCTAATATCGCAAATTCTGAGCCAATTTTAACTAAAAATCTGTTACAGTCGTGCATATCAGGTTCCTCAACAGAGACGTTCAGATGATTTCTTGCATAAACTATCACACCATCATTTTGGTTGTAATTTATGGTGCTTCGATACATATTATATCCCGGGATTTGTGGTATGTTATATTGTTTGGCAAGCCAGCATTCGGTTAAAACAATGACGTCACAATTTATGCTTAGTCGTTGCTGAAATGTACTAAAGCTATCAAAATTCTTAAAAACACTGCGAATATTTTGTGTTAATATGGTTAATGGAGATTTATAGCCTGATAGATATTGTTTGCAGTTTTCAGCTTCACAAACTTTGGACTCGGATACAGAGAAATTATCTAAATCATTAATTAAATTATTAATCATAATGGTAGTTTAAATAAAAATATAAAATAAAAAAAAAAGGACAGAAAAATAACAAATTAACGGCGCTCTTAGGCGCCTTCATAATCTACAGAATTGATGTACCTTTTTTCAGCCATTATTTTCGCCGGGCAGTCAGCAGCACCTGTGTTATGCTTGTCTGGCTTTTTGAAATGCAAGCAAGTAGCGCATTTTGGTTCGTCAGCCTTCTTTGGACATTCTTTTACGGAGTGACCTTGATCACCACAGTGGCCACAGGTATGCAATGTTTGCCGACATGACTTGGCCGCATGTCCATACTGCTGACACTTATAGCATCGTGTGACCAAAGTAAAGTCTCTCACAGGGCATGATGACCAATTTACAAAAACTCGGTCTTGTGATATCAGGGCTTTGCGTATGACTGCAGGTACCTCAACAATGTAATTATATGTATCAGATTCTTTCTTACCTGACTTATGACTCAATTTAATCAAACTCAAAAACGTCTCAAGGCTGCAGTTCTGAACTTTTTCAGCTAGGTTTTGGTTGTACACACAGGTAAAAACCTCATTTTCCCGCATGGATGTCGGCACTCCTATAATTACAACCCTAGGCTTCCTTTTAAGGGGCTCGTCGACTGTTAGACCTGATTTGGTGAGCTGCACCGATTGTCTCAGCTTCTCGATGTCGTCCTTTGTCTTGGTGCTGATGATAACACCGCCGTTCTTCGTTTTGCGCAGGCCTCTCACGTGGAGCTTCATTTGTTCGGGGCTGATAATTTTTTGGACAAGAGTTTTAGTCTCATCGCTGGTCTTCAATTTATCTCTCGGATATATGGCCACAGAACTTACAGAACTTGGCTGGATAAAATTGTTGGCACCTTTCTTTACCATGTCAGCAAAGGAAGATCCCTGGGCAGATTTCGTCGAATTTTCAATACTCAGCCTAAGGTTCTGCAGCTGCTGCGAAAAGTCAAGTTGGTTTTCCAGAGTTCGGACGGCATAGTGCGATTGGAGGGCTTTAGCTTTGATGGACTGGTACATGACGGCCATCTGCGAGGTTCCGTGACCAATCTTCCGGCATAGGTTAGTGATGCACGTTTTCTGCTCCACGTTCAGCTTTCCCTCAGCTGCAATAGCGCACACCTCTTTCAGGCTCTGTTCGATAGTCGCCATCCAGCTCTGAAGTTCTGACGTCGATACAACTTCAGGGGCATCGTTCCTTTGGATAGGTGCTTGAGGGGTAGAGGCGGCTACGGCCACGGGCACAGGAGTAGAAGGCGGGGAGCGAACACATTTACTACTCCGGTTGAATGGACTATCCTCCATCATGAAGCAGGTTATATCGTTCTTGTTAAACACTTGTCATTTCGTCTAATAATACACCTTACACAAATTTACTGTACGAGAATGAGTTTATTACTGGCTATTGATAACTAGGTCACAATTTCACAAGTGATTATTTGTTTATTGCAATAATTGTTCGATACGTCTGTTCACTACGACCGGCAAATAGCAATCAAAAAAATTGTAATTGTTGATATCGAAATATATCGATATATCGAACAAATAATATCGATACATCGATATTTTTTATTCAAGCCGAAATTGACGTTTTCGCTAAACGTCACTTTTTCAACTCACCTCATCTCAATCAAACAAACAAACAAATTCACAATTTGTAAACAAGCTAGCGTCATTTATTTATTGTTAATTCTTTACAACGCTAAAAAACAATAATTTCGCGTCTAAATGTAGTGTAAAACAGTTTATATTAAGCGAATAGTGTGTAAAATAAGTTTAAAAACCTAAAATGTCGGACGTAGAGGTTGAAGTTCCTTCTACGTTTAAAAAGCGTAATCTCAAGCACAGAGGCGGTAGGAAACGGAAAACGTCTAGCTCTGAAGGTAATTTACAAGTTGCAATGTGTAATTATTAAGATAATTGGTGTATTGACTGTAAAATAAATAGCAACGTTTGAGGTTATGTTGGCGACTCTTATTATGAGAAAAAATCCAATTTGAAGACGACTATTCCTTTAAAACAGCTTTTCTTTTCGCTGGATGAATTCTGTTTATGTAGATTGTAGCCGTATTAACATAATATGTCAGTATTACTTAATATTTAAACAGGGTTTCTTACTGTCTACCTTCAAACAATTAGTACACACAGGACTAACAAACTCCAGGAATTATATTAAAATAGGCATATTACAGTCTTCTATTTTACATAACCCTTGTAATTAACTATCTAAACAAATTCTATAAATACAAAATGCATGGATAAACATTTAAATTCAAGAAATACTTTAAAATTTCAGAGAAAAACAGCTCAGATTCAGATGAGCAGACCGTAGTGCAGCCCACGAAGCGGCCTCAGAAGGAGAACCCCAACATACAAAGGACTTCTGGTCCTAAGAAGAGTAAACCTGAGATGGATGTACGAGGTAGTGACAGTAGTGATGAGGAAAAAGTACGTAGATAGAAAGATAATAATTGATTTATTCTTTGATGTACATACTATCATGGGTGCGTACATCTAAGCAGCGGCATCTTAAGGTCTATTCCTGCTTGCAGCGCTGGGCCGCTATTCTAACGCTTACCTGCGCTCATCAACCAATAGCATCGCTGCATCAGATTTTTGCTGCATTCCTACTTTTTGTAAAAGAAAAAAAAGTTAAAAGGTGGTCAGACGTCTGTGATCATTGAAACAGCCTGAGAAATTTAATTAAACAATTTTTTTTTTTTGGATGGGGTGATTGTGTGCACAGGATATTCTTCTTCTTCTTTAGAAAAACGTTGGCCCACACTAGGAATTTCTCCGGTATCGTGGGTGCGTTTACAAACATTTAAACTCACATACACAAACAGCCAGACCCGGAACAACTACTTGTAGGTCATACAAATATTTGTCCCGTGCGGGAATCGAACCCACGACACGCAGCACAGCAGTCAACCGCTTAACCACTGCGTCAACCGTGCCTTCGTTGTTTTCGCAGTGGTCCGTTTATCCGTTATACGCTCCCATGACTGGGGGTCTACTCCCTAAGTCCGTTAACGAAGCAACAGGCCCGTCCGACAGTAGTCCGATACGTCGCAGTGAACCTTACTCCCTAATGATTTCGGATTTATCAGTTTCCAACGGAATCATAGACAATCTTCGTGAACGAATGACGCATGACTATAGAGTTGCGCAATTTTACCGGTCGATTACCGGTTTACTTATTTTGTGGTTTTCAGTTTTAAATAATCAAAAATTAATATTTTTCTCGTTAGAAATGACCGCATTTTTAACAATATACTTTTATTATGTCTAAATATAGAATTGAATTATTTTTGACATTTTTGTTCCGAAACCGGCATTATCCTGTTGATACCTTTGCCTATTTTGTTTTGACGGCAATGTTCAAATGAAATGTCAGTCAGAGTTCGTACTAGGCGGGAGAGATTACTTATTTTATTTTAATTTCAATTATATATGTTGTTAAATAGCCCAACCGCTGCAGCAAAAAGTGTGGAAAACAAGTGTCAAGGTGTCAAGTTGAACTTTTCGGACGAGCAAAAACGCATCGGGAGTAGGGACAACTGTCAAATCGTGTTGTCATTCATTCTTCGTTCGGGCCCGGAACGAATCATCCGTCCGAAGGTGATAAGGAGTAGGAAACGCCCGTCACAAGTCCGTGCTTAGGGAGTAGACCCCCTGTACTACACTGAAATGATGAACAACATACACTAAAACAGTACAAAGCTGTCTTCTTGCTATAAGCAATTTCTTAATAGCCCTCCAGGGATTACAGGCGTATTGTCATTTATATAAGTGAATGCTTCATGTATGTATGTATTTATTGTAATTATGTAAATAGTACACCACTGACTACCTGCAGTACTGTCTCTCCTTCTCCCTTTATTCCATCCAAAGGTTGTCTGTAAAAGATCGCTTTTAGCGATAAGACCGCCGAGTGTGTCACCCTATGTAAAATTTCAACATTTATATCTGTGACTTTTATGGTGTACATAATCCATTATTCTATTCTATTCTATTTATTTCTTCATTAAGTACTTATATTCTTATTTTACAGAACAAGCAAAGAACAACGCTTTCAGTTCAACAACAGAGAGAGAATGCAACAGCCACATACGAGATGGACACAGAACGAGACAGAGATGCACAGGCCATCTTCGAGAAGGCGCAGAAGATTAATGAGGAGTTGTCGGGGCAGGCGGATGATAAGGTAAACATTAACAACTAGCTTTTTCCCGCGGCTCGCAGCATCGTCGTCATTTCAGCCGGAAGACATCCACTGCTGGACATAGGCCTCCCCGAAGCACCGCCACCTCGACCGGTTCTGCGTTTCCCACATCCAGCGGATTCCTGCGGCCTTCACAAGGTCATCTGTCCACCTTGTAGGAGGACTTCTAACGCTACGTCATTACGTTGGCGCCGGCCGTCGCTGAAAACCAGCGCTGGGGCTCTGTCTTGTATAGGGTCGCAGTATAATGCTGATTGATAGCCGTTTTGCGTGGATGTGACGCCCAACCTTTTCTTATTTTTGTTTATGTTCTTTTTTGCGTCATGTTCACCGCAAATAAACGTATTTTCTTGCTTTCTTTCTACGTCTTCCGATGCGCGGTCGCCACTCCAGAACCTATCGGCCCCATCGTCCAATTGTTCTGCAAGCAATGTGCCCTGCCCATTGCCACTTAAGTTCGCCCGTGTGGAGGTTCGAGATTATCCCACGGGTACTACACTAAAAGTACCATATGTCCTAACCCAGGTCGTGGTTTATGTGTGCTAAATTTCATCTAAATCCTTTTAGTCGTTTTAGCGTGAATAACAAATAAACAAAGTCACTTTCGCATTTATTCATCATTTCAGCCGAAAGACGTCCACTGCTGGACAGAGGCTCCCTCCAAAAAGAGGGGGGGGGGGGGGTACCATAATTGCCACGCTTGGCAGACGGGTTGGCAATCGCAGTATGGTGTTAAAAATGCATAGAGGAACGCTGCTGCCCATTCTCTATTTACGACACCCACGGGAAGAAATATGATGGTGCTATTCTTTACGTCTGGCACCACACGGCACCAATTTATAATATTAGTTGGGATTTGTTCTTTATGAAAAAAATCACGAACTATCAACAATATGTAGTGAGATGTCCGTGTATTTTATTTTTTTCGTTACATGCGCGATTTTTAAACCGAAAAGCAACGCGTGACTTTGACTCGCTGGCTAAACACAGGTATAAATTTAGAGATAAAATATTCTGTACCAAAAAATACACAGGGTGGAGGGTTAAAAAGTTGCTAAAATTAAATTATTTTTTTTCTATTGTAGACTCAGTGGGTTAGGTTATGCGTTGTTTGTCAGTGAATGAATTTATGTTTTTTTTTAGCAGCTGCTTAAATTTAAGTCCCTTTGAATTTAAATTCCAGGTGTACCGAGGCATGAATAACTACGCTCAGTACTACAAGAAGCGCGACACTGCGGCTGGTAACGCGAGCTCCGGGCTTGTACGTAAGGGACCTATCAGAGCCCCTGCCAACCTCAGAGCCACTGTCAGGTGGGACTACCAGCCAGACATCTGTAAGGATTATAAGGAGACGGGGTTCTGTGGGTTCGGAGGTCAGTATCAATTTAATTATATATTATTATTTTGTTAATGTGAGAACTTTGTAGGCTTAATAGACTAGATTTGTAGACCATTTTATTAAGTACCTGGTACTTGTCGACGGGCCTACACTGTCCTCCCATACCTATTAACACAGTAATTAGAAAAAATTGTAAATGCCAAATATTTTTAAAAGAGTAACCGTGGAATTTGCAATGTATGCAACCAATTGTAACGTAACAAACGTATTTACTACCAAATTACAATTATATTGTTAGAATTGTAATTTACTAGTAGGGTTATTGCTATGGCGTTATCAAGCATCCTGTGAGTAATTTATTAGCACAAAACACAATTCTAGGTTGGGTTCTATCAGGAAGGATGTCACGAGAATGCATTTCAGCAGAGAAGAACTTCACCAGCCTGCATGTTCAGCTTAAAGAAGATGAGCTGCTTAAGTTATTTCTGTACAAATTCTTGTCTTTCATTTGGAGACTTATCTCCAAACTTCATGCAGGAATAGATGTAGTGATTGCAGTGATTGTAGTGATGCAGGAATAGATTAGTAAGGCTACTCTGTCGCATTGGATCATAGATCTGTAATGATAGTGTAGGTAAGATTGTTATAAGTAAATTGTTAAAAGTTAAAAACAAATCTTTTAAGATACTTGATTTTATGTTACTAATAATGCTAGGTTGTATTTGATTACCTGTGTTTAATTATATCTTTGTTTGAGTACCTAACAATAAACGATTTCTAATAAATACGATTGTTAGAATATGGGATTCCTTTAATTTATTTTGCCCTAAAGGCTGATTTACAATGATCAATTAAACCGAATGCATTCGGCATTTCAACCGAATGATTCGGCCGAATACAAATACCTCAAAATTCTGCCGAATACGCCGAATACCGAATATAAAACGATAATTCGGCGCAACTCTACTAATCATTCATAATGGTAAAAAAAATATTGATTAACATTTGAATAATTAAAAAAATTAAAATATTCGCAAGACGTAGTTGGAAACACCCTGTTACGAGCGTGGTGCGAGCCTTGCGTTCCAAAGGCGGCGCGGAATGGAGTGCAAGGCTCGCACCGCGCTCATTACAGTGTTTCAAACTATATCATGCGTCATAATGAATAATATTAAAAAATCAAATGTTAATAAATATTTTTTTACTTTCATGAATGATTAGTAGTCATTGGATACATGAAGTGGGCTGCCGTTGTAAGATACTCATAATGCCACGGTGTATAGATAGGAGCTAGCTCAGGTTTAATAATTACGCGCAATACAGTAATTACGCAAGCGACCGTTCTAAAGTCTGCTCAGTGTATTTCGGTTCGGTACCTCAATTGTGTAAGCAGGACTCGCTCTTGGCTGATTTTTTTTTAAAACTATACATATGTCATAAGCTCATGCTTTCCCATGGGGGTAGGCAGAAACGCCACCTGCTACGATCGTTACCTCCTAACTCCTTTAGCTTCGTTTACGTTCATACATAAGCATAGCTATTCACAACCAATCGACGAGCTATAGTGTCGAAAATGATTTGATTACCTCCATTCTAATTGCGTAACTAACACAAAATGATTTTGAAGTATATTGCTAATCCATTGCTTCATATGTTCGAAAAATGTGTCTGTTCAACAATGTAAATAACGCAATGAATAGAATAGAAAAGAATAGAATACTCTTTATTATGTACACCATAGAGAGCAGTGGTGGCCAGTGGTAACGTCCCCGACTTACGAGTTGTAGGTCGTGGGTTCGAACCCAGGCAGGCGCTTTACTTTGTGTAAATAATTTCATCACCACTGCTCTCAAAACGGTGAAGGAAAACATCGTGAGGAAACCGGCATGTCCTAGAACCAAAAATGATCCAAGACATGTGACATCTGCCAACCCGCACTGGGCCCGCGTGGTAGATTTACAGCCCACCCCTCTCGAAGAGAGGAGGCTTGTGTCCCAGCAGTGGGAACATTATAGGCTGATTCTCGCGCACGAAAGGTTCCGTACCATTATCTATAAAAACAGTAAAAAAATCATGTTTGTTGTATGGGAGCCCCCCTTAAATATTTGTTTTATTTTCATTTAATTATTTATTTTAAAAGTGGATATATAACTAGATATTCTGTGAATATTTCAAGCGTCTACCTGTTGCCGTTATCAATATCGAGCAAAAACGAGCAAAAAAATCACGTTTGTTGTATGGGAGCCCCCTTAAATATTTATTTTATTCTGTTTTTTAGTATTTGTTGTTATAGCGGCAACAGAAATACATCATCTGTGAAAATTTCAACTGTCTAACTATCACGGTTCATGAGATACAGCCTGGTGACAGACGGACAGACAGACAGACAGACAGACGGCGGAGCCTTAGTAATAGGGTTCCCGTTTTACCCTTTTTCCCGTTGAACCCTAAAAACAGCTTTCGGAAACATAGCGGTCGACTATTGGATTGAAACTGACAGAATCTTCAAGTTTTCGATTTGTCAACAGTGTTGAGAAGACTTTGATACCATTAATTGATGTTCGATTCGGCACGGAAGCGTATCGAATGGCTGTGAATAGCTATGCTGGCACACGCTCGCCGGCTGCGAGTAGGTACTTCACACCTGGCCTTTCTGAAAAAGTCAAAGTCAAATTATTTATTTCAAATAGGCACATTTGCCCCTTCCAAAAGGTAGTTTCGTATGGAGAAGAATGGGCAAGAAACTCCACCGTTACTCTTTTAAAAATGTTTTACAATATTTTGTTTGAGTACATTAATTGTATGATTATATGTGAAGACTGTGCACCTAGAATAAAATTACTATACCATAATAGGTGAAAAGAATTAAAAACTAAGTAATGAAAAATAATTTATTTATGAGATAGATACATGGTGCTCACATATTTACAAACATCGTAAAAGTATGTTTTACTAAAAAAAATATAATAATAAGACAGTGTGAGGTTATCATATCACAGAATGTAAAATCAATATCATAAAAATAAAAAATTTTACAATAAAAAACTTTTCACAAAAAAATAAGAACCGACTACCAAAAATAACACTACAAAGTGAAAAATAACTTTAATTTCGGAAGTTGGTGGCTTTGGATCTGTATTTGAGGTTTTTGCCACCGACTTCCGAAATTAAAGTTATTTTTCACTTTGTAGTGTTATTTTTGGTAGTCGGTTCTTATTTTTTTGTAAAAAGTTTTTTATTTTACACTTTTTAGTGGGTCAGTTTTGAATTTATCTAAGTTACAATAGCCTAATGTTAGCTGCTCATCACCTTTTACAAAATATTTCTTTTCCCGATGCTGGGACGTTGATTGTTGAGGAGTTCTCCTGGTAAGATCCAGGAGAACTGCCACTCACCATATGCATAGTGACGAGCATAAATTGCTTAATCGCAACCCGTGAAATAGGGGTACTCATTATTATATTGTTCCGGTGGCCATAAGGTCTCCATCATCAGTTCCACTTCACCAAATGGTGCTTTCCGAGACCAAATGCACGAGTTACTATAAAAAATACCCAAATCGCTATAGGTTTGCCTATTAAATTTGAGGGTTTCCCTCGATTTCCATGGGATCCCGTCATCTGATTCTGATTTGGAGGCAATGGGACCACCTCGGGAGTATACCCTTTCAAACAAAAAAAACAATTTTCAAAATCGGCCCATAATTAACGGAGTAATCGCGTAACAAACATACAAAAAAAAAAAAAACACCGCCGAATTGAGAACCTCCTCCTTTTTGGAAGTCGGTTAAAAATAGCAACCAGTTTGATTTTGTCTAGACTCTAGATTGTCCTATGGAGCTGGACCAGCATGTTTCCAAGCATTCCTGTCCTGGATATACATCCTGGAAGAACACCACCATTAAGGTCTCTATAATATGTCCTTCTAGGGAGTCCCATCCTGGCGTTTTTAAACAACCTTTGTAAAAAAACTATAGAAAACTTGAATTTCACGGGCTACCATAGCGGATTTGCCGTAATATAAACTTTTAATCATTCCAGACTCCTGCAAATTCCTGCACGACCGTTCAGACTATAAGCACGGCTGGCAGCTGGAGCGCGAGGAAGCGGAGGGGGCTGCGGGGGGCGGGGACTCCGACTACGAGGTAAACAGCGACGACGAGCTGCCCTTCCGTTGCTTCATATGCAGGAACAGCTTTACCAGCCCCGTCGTTACCAAGTGAGTCAACTGGAATGTTATAGATGGAAAAATAGTAGGTTTTGGGGAGTTAAGTGTGCGCCATTGTGGTAGATGTTTTTGAATGGTAGTTTTTGTGGATGCAATGGTAGTTTTTAGGCTAGTAATAGTACCTAGTTTTTACGAAAGGTAACAGATATTGTAGGTTTTTTTATTAGAGGGTTGTAGAAATGCTACCTTTTTGTAAAAAGGTAGGGTTTCGATAGTAATGGTAGTTTATTATTATGAAGTTAGTAGTAATTGACAGTTTTATAGGTATTTTTTGATGGAAATGGTAGAATTTGTTAGGAAACAATATTTTTACCCGACTGCATTGAATCTTAAAAAGAGGGTAATGTTTTTAGCAAATGAGAATTGGTTTTGTAAGAGTGATGCCCTTTTTTTTTGGATGGGAAATTATCAAATAACTTTTCCCCGCTCTGGGTGGAACGGGAGGGCGTGTCAGACTTTTACTGACTAAAACCCACCCGTGTTTCTTCAGTTGCCTGTGTGCCAGGGCCACGATATCCTTTTCGGATTAACTCTCAACCCTGGCAGGCATAGGCCCTAACGGACCCCGTCAGTTCGTGCTGACATCTCCTTGTGGCGCGCGTGGAACACAACGTGCCGTTGACCCGGGCCTGGTCCATATCGGACGTCGAGTTACCCATCGCTTACCGTCCGCAAGCCCGCGCATACGGTGGCCGGGAATCGGCCTGCGCCTCCCAACGCCCGGGGCGTCTCCTGCCCTGCATGGTATGTGCCATTGTTTTCTAAGCCTTTAAATTTTTAGGTGATGAAATATCGGACGATGTTAAGGCTGAATCTAATACTGAGGCAGTTGGTTAAATTCTTCATATTCCTCGTTTTTCAATAGTTTTGTATACTGTCATTAAGACGCTGACAACAGCTAAACCGCGGTCACGTTCAGACTGCATACAAAAGAAAGAGAAGCGCGATGACTCAACGCTTGTAATTTATTGCAAAATATGAAGCAATTATCTATTTACTCAAAAATGAGTTGAGTAATCGAAAATATAAAATAACCAAGTTCTGCATACAAATAAGACGTTCATGTTATTAATTAAATGTCAACCTAACGTTGATATTTAATACTGATATTTTGGATTGAAACTCAAAGTAGGTTAGTTTACCGTTAATTTGTATCGAGTTTTTTTTTTCTAAAAAAAGTTAAAGTTCTGAGAAATATGTTCAAGAATAACATATTAGGTTGGGGAAAAAGTCTTTTCGCATCATAGTATGTATGAACTTGTAATAAAATCTCTTTGGCTATACTATTTGTATCTGGCTGGTTTTGGTATCATTGAAAGTTTAAATTTTAAATAACATAATTCCAAATTCAAATTAGGAAAATGTGTGATTTTCATTTGTTTTTCGTACTGTCAAGATGAGTGAATCTAATGAAGAAATTCGATACATTTTAAAATTTTACTACAAAAAAGGTAAAATCCAACGCAAGCCGCGAAAAAAATTTACGATGTTTATGGACCTAGTGCAGTGTCTGTGAGAGTAGCACTAATTTGGTTTAAGCGGTTTCAATCCGGAAATTTTGATGTCAAAGATGCACGTCGCTCTGGTCGCCCTATTACGGATAAAATGGATGCCATTTTTGAAAAAGTGGAGCAAGATCGCATATCAGTAGTTACGACGTAGCTGAAGAACTGGGAATTGACCACAAAACAGTTTTGGCACATTTGAAAAAAACTGGGTACACAAAAAAGCTCGATATTTGGGTACCTCACGAGCTCACCGAAAGAAACCTAATGAACCGTGTACTCATTTGTGATTCTTTATTACGACGTAATGAAACCGAACCATTTTTGAAGAAGCTGATAACTGGTGATGAAAAGTGGATCACGTACGACAAGAACGTGCGAAAAAGGTCGTGGTCAAAGGCCGGTCAGGCTTCACAGACTGTGGCGAAACCCGGGTTAACTCGCAACAAGGTGATGCTGGGTGTGTGGTGGGATTGGAAGGGCATTATTCATTATGAGCTGTTACCACCAGGCAGGACCATCGATTCTGAACTCTACTGCGAACAACTGATGAGATTAAAGCAAGAAGTTGAGAGAAAGCGGCCGGAATTAATCAAAAGAAGGGGTGTGGTTTTTCATCATGATAACGCTAGACCTCACACATTTTTAGCCACTCAGCAATAATTAAGAGAGTTTGGCTGGGAGGTGTTAATGCATCCGCCGTATAGTCCTGACCTTGCACCTTCAGATTTCCACCTGTTTTGGGTCTCTTCAGAATTCTTTAGGCAGTGTCAGGTTAACATCAAAGTCAAAAGTCAAAGTCAAACCATTTATTTCAAATAGGCACATAAGAGGCACTTTTGAACGTCAAAATTTACAAAAAAAATAGAATTGATTCTAGTTGCCCCTTCCAAAAGGTAGTTTCGTATGGAGAAGAATGGGCAAGAAACTCCACCGGTACTCTTTTAAAAATGTTTTACAATATTTTGTTTGATTACATTAATTATATGATTATATGTGAAGACGATGCACCTAGAATAAAATTACTATACCATAATAGGTAAAACGAATTAAAAACTAAGAAATGAAAACAGAGTTGACAGCACGGTTGGCGCAGTGGTTAAGCGATTGACTGCTGCGCTGCGTGTTGCGGGTTCGATTCCCGCACGGAACAAATATTTGTATGACCTACAAGTTGTTGTTCCGGGTCTGGCTGTTTGTGTATGTGAGTTTAAATGTTTGTAAGCGCACCCACATTACAGGAGAAATTCCTAGTGTGGGGCAACGTTTTACAAAACAAAAAAAACAAAAAAACTTAATTATTAGATAGATACATGGTGTTCACATATTTACAAACATCATAAAAGTATGTTTTTCTAAAAAAATAAAAAAATAAGTCAGTGTGTGAGTATAGGTTATCACAGAATGTAAAATCAATATCATAAAAATAACAGATTTTACCATAAAAATAGCAACCAGTTTGATTTAGTCTAGACTCTAGGTTGTCCTATGGAGCTGGACCAGCATGTTTCCAAGCATTCCTGTCCTGGATATAATCCTCTAACTTGTAATATGCTTGTTTACAAAGTGTACTTTTAATACGAGTATGTGTTTTAAATTTTCTCTCATTTAATTTCAATATATCACAAGGTATTTTGTTGTAACATTTAACACAGTACCCCATAAAAGATGTATGTACTTTAGATAATCTGAAAAATGGTTGATCTATTTTATCTATATTTCTAGTATTACAGTTATGTCTATCGCTTATCTTGTTAAAAATATGTAGATTTTTCCTTACATACATAATATTTTCATAAATGAATTGGCAAGGTACCGTCATAATATTAATTAAATAGTTCCCTAAGAGATTCGCGGCGACGGAGATTATAAATTGCTCTGACAGCTCTCTTTTGCAAAATAAAGATGGACTCAATGTCAGCAGCCCGACCCCACAGTAAAATGCCATACGACATAATGCTGTGGAAGTAACTAAAATAAACCAAACGCGCGGTTTCTATATCTGTTAGCTGTCTTATCTTTCTAACAGCATAAGCGGCCGAGCTTAGCCGCCCCGCCAGAGAGGTTATATGTGGTCCCCATTGCAGTTTCTCGTCTATAGTGATTCCTAGGAAAACCGTTTGATTAATAAATTCCAGTTTTTCTCCTTTCAATATGATATCACATTCGCTACTTCTAACATTAGGTAATTTAAATCTAATACATTTGGTTTTTTTTTTAATTTAGTACCAAATTATTTACCGTAAACCAATCTTAGACCTGAAGAATAGTGTTATTCACTTCGTCAAGATTTTGTGATCGTCGATCTATTTTAAAGATCAATGATGTGTCATCAGCAAATAACACCATTTCCGGTTGATTTTGAAGTAATTGGGGTAAATCATTAATGTAAACTAAAAAGAGGAATGGACCCAATATCGAACCTTGAGGAACGCCCATTGCCATTTCAGACCCTAATGTGTTAACGCCGTTTATTTGAACTTTAACCTTTCTATCTTAGTAAATCAAGAGCTGCATTCCTAATCCCATAGTGCTCTAGTTTCAGCAAGTGTCTCATGGTTCACGCAATCGAACGCTTTAGAGAGGTCGCAAGAGATTCCAATGGCATCTTGTGCTTCCTCCCAGGCGTTAAAAATGTTCTTTATTAGGGTAACACCGGCGTCAGTGGTACAACGCCCTTTAGTGAAACCGTACTGCTGTTCATGAAAGATGGAATTTTTATTAAAGTGACGTAACATTTGATTGAGCATCAACTTTTCAAACACCTTACTGAGAACTGGCAGAATTGACACAGGCCTATAATTATTGGGTTCTTTACTATCTCCGGATTTGAACAAAGGAACTACTTTACTGTGTTTCATGAGATCCGGAAAGACTCCTTGATCCACACTGGTGTTAAATATAAAAGCTAAATAGGGCGCAATGGTTTCGATTATAGATCTACAGACTTTTACAGACATGCCCCAGAGATCTTCTGTTAATTTAATTTTATGATCTTTAAAAGTTTTTATAACGGGTTTGTATGTTGGAACCTAAATTCCAAAGGGCATACTTTTACATTCTTTCTAAGTAAGGCAGCAGAGAGCGTGGGTGAGGAATTTAAAGTTTCAGTAGTTTTAAGGGAAATATTAGCAAAAAAGTTTTCAAATTCCTGAGCTATTTCTACCTCTGAAGTGATGGGCCCATGTGCAGTTTCTAAATTTAATTCAGTATTACGCTGTTTTTTCCTACTTGTCTCATTATTTATTATTTGCCAGCATGGACCTATAAAAAAACTCGGACGGATTCTCGTTAACAGAAAACTGTGTCACTCAAAGTCAGTCAGCTCGCTGTACGTACAGGCCGGCACGCACACATTCACAGCATACTCACCCATTACGCGTGCAAACGTCAACACAGTCGACACGTCCTACGCGGCAAAAAAGTATTGAAATACAGCATTTCTTGTGTGGTGAAATGTTGTAAAAACCGTAGCGATCGAAAGAAAAAAAATCCAGGAATCACGTTTCATAGGTAAATGAATAATTCAACAACTTAGTTCCCAAATTGATAGATTACAATCAATCTTCATTCACTAGAACAAAAAAAATCATCACAAGGCCAGTGTTGTCAATATTCACGTGTGCAAATTACCCTAAATATATTGGAAATTTATGTTTCATTTAATCAATTCAACTTATTTGAGTTATTTATTACTAGTTATTTTATATTCTTCTTATTACATTTCCTAAATAAAATGAAGTATGGAGAAATTATTGGATTAAAAAAAAATCGAAATTGTAACTGTCAAAATGACTGGATTAAAAAAAAACATACTCAGCATTTGGGATGTTATACAATAGATACAGTATTTTTTTTTACAATTAAAATATTTTCAATTTTTAACTATGTTGTTAATTGCACATATTTTCATAGGGAGATTTGGTTCTTACCATTAACTTGTTAAAATAGCACGGTATAATTCTGCCGACATTTCCAAGAAACTTGTCTCTCGACCTGTATTTGTCTTAAAATAAAACAATAATATATGGGTAAATTTGGCTAACATGGCAACCCTAAATTCACTCACACTTAAGACTGTCGCCGCCATTACGGGACACAGTTTTGTCTTAGCGGGAGTTCCGTCCGAGTTTTTTTATAGGTCCATGTTTGCCAGGTAGTTTTAATTTTATCATCAGCTGATTTTATTTTATTGCTAATATAAAGAGCTTTAGCTATTTTGCACACACTTTTAAAAGTTTTAGAATATTTTGCAACATATTGATGAAAGCTTGTATTATTCATTATGTTGCTTTATGCCATAAAGGTCAAAAAGATTTTCCCTGCTTTTACGAATACCTGGCGTCGCCCAATCACTAAATACGAACTTTGTGTAAATACTTTTAGTCTTTAGTGTCATTAAATTGTGTGTTTAATAGTGAAAAGAACTCGGCGTAGAACTCATTTGGGTCACAAATATTATTAAATCTCTGAACACATAATGCACTGGCCAAAAAATTATTTAATTTCTCTAAATTTTTACTTGTAATTGGCCTAAACCTTATTTGAGTTTTTTGTACAGGCATATAGGAGCAAAATGTTATTGTTTGTCCACTATGATCAGATGGCAACTTATTTACAATTTGTTTGTGTAAGTAATCACAATTACAAAAAATATTATCTATACAAGTGGCAGAAGAAGCTGTCACTCGGGTTGGTTCAATAAAAACATTTGACAAATCGAATGACCTAAAAAGACTTAAAAATCTGAGAGTATTCGAGTTATTTTCTAATAAATTAATATTAAAATCACCACATATAATTATTGACTTACTATTAGTACTAAGTTTTTTTAACACATCTTCCAGTACAGAATCAAACAAAGATAGATTCTGGTAACTTGGAGGTCTGTATACGCATACTATAACATGCTTATCAAGCTCAACACAGGACAATGCAATGGTGTGTTCAACAGACAGTCCGATGATGTATTTCCGTTCTTTCGATTTAATAGAATTTTTAATTAATATTAATGATCCGCCATGTATCATACGTTTTCGGCTAAAATGGCTAACTACACAATAATTTTCATAATTAATTGACATCACTTGATGATCTTTTAACCAATGTTCTGTTAAACAAATGACATCAAACTTGGTATTTTCTAAAAAACAATTCTATTCCCAGTAATTTGGAAGAGCAACCTTGGATATTTTGATGAAATAATTTTAAAGTATGTTGCACTCCCTTTGTTTTTTTTTTATGAGTTAAATGCCAGAAGATTTTTTCAGGTTATTTGAATGGGTAACTTCTGTTGTCTTACAGTCCAGTTTAAAGAATTATCCGGAGTGACCTCCACAGCTACAACTGAAGAGTCTAGAATGCCTGTATGAGTTCCAGCAGGAAGAGAATACCCTATCTGACTGGTAGTGGCCTCCAAGGATGTTGGTATTATAGGTGGATCCTCCTTCGTACAACATGATGACTCATAATTAATCTCTATGTTGTTAGTATAACTAGACAACACAGACTCGTCACTAATACTAAATTTCGTTATATTAGCTATAACCTCATTAATATTATATGCTATCAACATAGCAATCTTATGTCTACATTTCCCAGACAGAGATAAAGTTCTCTGAGTCAACTTAAAACCACTAACAAACTTATTAGTGTCAAAATACAATAATTTGTCACTATGACAACGTGTCAGCCTATGAATAGTATTATTCAACCTAAAAATATAATTATTATCATCATCTGATAAGGTGTCAGAATAAGGAAAGCACACAATATCAGCTTTCCTACATTTAACTTTAATAAGGTGTTCACACCATCCACTATGTCCTTTCTGGTAATACTAGTACTATTTCCTAATAACAAAACCATTGTAGAATAATTATTTAGGTTTGTGTCTGTAATTCTTTTAATCATTTGTTTAAAACTTATGTTATGATAACTCTGATTGGTAAAACTATGGCTAAGGTAATTGAGTAAAATTTTTCCAAAGCCAGAACCTAATTCATAACAAAAAAATATTCATAACATCACGAGAGGACTGCCAAAACCACTTGTCGCAGTATTTTGATCATAAGTCCCAAAATTTCTATAGCAATGGGATCATGTCCCTACCTACAAGATGGCAAAAAGTTATCGAACAAAATGGTACCTACATACTTTAGTTAAATGTAAATAAATTATATTAAAAAATGTTTTGAATTTTCTTAAAAAATGCGAAGAATCTTTTTCCCCAACCTATTATATATTTTCCGCTACAACAAACTTTAAAGAGTTGGCAAATTTTTTTGTTTAAGACAAGCTTACTTTTATAACTTGCCTCTTGTTAGCGCCTTAAGCAAATAAATGCCTGTATTAGGACACTCCACTCTTTCGCAACTTAGATTTACTAAAGCAGATTCACATATAAAAACAATGCCAGTATTTACTATTTATATAATTTTAAGAAAGTAAATGAATACAACTCATCCTATCGCAGTCCACAGCTGGACATAGGCCTCTCGCTGCGCTACAACACCCTGTCCTCCGCCTTCTGCATCCAGTCTGCCCCAGCCACCTTCTTAAGGTGTTCATCTAGCTGGGGGGCTTCCCACACTACGCTGTCTCCACTCCAGGACTCATCTGCTCCATCGGGCATCGGGTCCTTCGACAAACATGGCCAGTCCACTGCCACTTCAGCTTGCTTGGGTTGATTAATTCATACAAAAGAGAGAGAGAAATCATCATTCTCCATCAGAGAAATAAAGAAGACAAATATTTTACATCAGCTTATTCAATTTTTGTGTATGTTAGAATTATATGAGTTGGGTATATGTGATAATTATGTCTGTGGTGTACATGTTCATGTTGTAATGAGTGAGTTATGTTGTATGCTGCACTGGAGGGCCTCCGTGTCCTCATATGCGAGTGGTTTTATGGGTGATATACAACGTGCCGCTACAATAGGGAATATGCATATATTTTTTTCTTTCACTAAATCAATAATAGACAGTAGGTAATAAAAACCTAAGAAAAGTATTGAAAGTTAAATTGAACTACTGATTGATGCTCAAAAAAATTATGAAACTCCAACAATTTTCTTCTACAGTTCTAACGTCCGTTTCTGTCGCGGTCATGATGTGACGTCATTGTTAATGAAACTGCTTTGTTTACATCTGTTTTTTAGCCCCAAATCTTATATATTAAATTATTGTTTATGCTTTATTCAAGTAGAAATCGCACTTACATTTACCTTAGTGAGATTTCAAGCATTTAGCAAAGAATAGATTTTATTCACATGTTTTGTTTCGTCACTTCCGGCATTTTTGAAGGGGACGCGTTTTGATTTTACGTTCCGTTCCACAAAAAAACGCAACATAAATTAATTAATTGTAAAATAAGTAATGCATTAAAAAATGTAAAAAATATTGGAAATTGTTTCTTGACTCCTACACAATGTATATTAAAATAATGGATACGTTTTGAATTACGTGCATATTCCCTATTGCGACATTAATTAAATACACGGGTAGGGCTAGTGGCCAGTAATCATAAAAAAAATATAATAAGATATAATAATTCGTACAATGAAAAAAACCGGTCAAGAGCGAGTTGGACTCGCGCACCGAGGGTTCCGTACGTATATATGATGTTGATGATTTCTGAAAAACTATGCTATTTAGAGACATCGTTTTATTTTTACTGTGTTTATGTGTACTGTGTTTTATCTTTACATAAACTTCTATCACATAGAATAATTTCAGATTTTTATCTATCCAAACTTCGGAGATAGGGGGGACAGTTTTTTTTTTTTAATTTTCATCAAAAGTCGGAGACTATGCTGCCGAAAACAAACTAAATAAAACTCTCTGTTTCTTTCAATACACCCACTCTTATCACGTTATTCGTTTTAATTACATTGGTGCGATGTTATGATCCGTGACCCCGGCAAATGACCTCTGCGCTACAGTGCTTAAAGTACAGATTGCTCCAAAATGCTTCTTTTTTTTTTTTTGGGTTCCGTACCCTAAAAGCAAAAAACGGAACCCTTATAGGATCACTTCGTTCTCAGTCTATCTGTCTGTCAGTCTGCCAAGACCCTTTTTCTCAGGAACACGTGGAGGTATCAAGTTGAAATTAATATCAAATACGTAAGTCTATTGGTCCCTTGAAGCTCTAAAGAAATCATGCTTCCAAGTCAACGCAATAAAAAAATACGGCGATATAAGCGACATTATTGCGACATAATTTCGATACTCGCAAATAAATCAAACCCTATAGGGTACTTCCCGTTGACCTAGAATCATGAAATTTGGCAAGATGCAAGGTCTTACAGCACAAGTGTAGGAAAAAGTCCTAAAATTGTAAATTTGTATATTTAGGTGTCACATTAAAAAAAATTGCGAATATCTCGCACATAAATCAAAACCTACAGGTTACTTCCCGTTGACCTAGAATCATGAAATTTGGCAAGAAGCAAGGTCTGACGGCACAAGTAAAGGAAAAAGTCCGAAAATTGTTAATTTGTAGTTTTATCACATAAAAAAATACTTTTTTTGCGAATACATACTTACATTTTCAGTTAGAAAATTGACCGTGGCGTATATAGAAAGAAAAATAATGTTATTTGTCACAGAAACACGTGCAAGATATATGAAAACATAAGCTGGTAAAACAAATAGTCGGCAGCTGCACGTCATGACTGTGACACTCCGGCTTGCACTCAGCATGATGCTGTGCTATGGGTGACCCACAGCTGATTTTCAGCGGTCACCCGAAAAATACGTTCGGAATATGTTTTTCAACTACAATGTTAAGTTTGTTTAAATTCACCCAAACTACGGAACCCTTCATTGTGAGTGGTCCGACACGCACTTGGCCGGTTATTTTATTGCTAATAAATCAATAAATATTAACGTTTAATGAAATTAAAATATCTTCATGAAAAGAAAACGAGAAACCGTATAGGTGTTTTAAATTAATGTTGCCATTAAATAAAAAACGCTGTAAAGAATAATATAACCTCACCATATTAATTAAAAGTTTATCTTTTGTCCCCAGATGCAAACACTACTTCTGCGAAAAGTGCGCCTTAGAAAACTACAAGAAGTCCACACGATGCTTTATCTGCAACACTCAAACTAACGGTATGTTCAACCCCGCTAAGGAGTTGGAGACTAAGCTGGCACCGAGGCAAAGTGATGATGAAGATGATGACGATGACGATTGAGCTATTAAAGTTGTTTGAAAAAAGTTGCGTTTTTATTTGTCCTCTAATTAGTGATGTTAACCTCATTGATTAAGGCGCTGACAAGAGGCAAATTATAAAAGTAGGCTTGTCTTAAACAAAAAAATTGCCAAATCTATATAGTTTGTGGTAGTGGAAAAAATATATGTTATTCTTGAACATATTTCTCAGACCTTGGTTGTTACCAAAACACGTTTAAAAAAAAAAAACTCGATACAAATTAACGGTAAACTAACCCTTTACTTTGAGTTTCAATACAAAATATCTGTATTAAATACAGATATTTTGTATGCAGAACTTGGTTGTTTTTTATTTTCGATTACTCAACTCATTTTTGAGTAAATAGATAATTGCTTCATATTTTGCAATAAAATACAAGCGTTGTCATCGCGCTTCTCTTTCTTTTGTATGCAGTGTGATAGTGACCGCGGTTTAGCTGTTGTCAGCGTCTTAAGTTAACCTTTTTCTTTTTCAAACCATCAGGCAGCGTCCTATTTAAAAGCGATTGTCGTGCTCACATGTCACTTTGTTCGGTGAAACGCGTGGTCGCGCCAACAGAGGGCGTTTTCCGGTTTTTCGAACAAAAAGTGACTTAAGCACGCGATGATCGCTTTGAAGGTGAATCCGCGGCAGTAGCCCGCGAAATTAAAAATTTCTTACGTTTTTTTTACAAATTACCGGTGGTGTCAGGTTTTATCTTGACCAAAATATGATTCGCGACTATAACAGATACATATTTACAGAATTATAATACATTAGAATCATAAAAACATCTCTCTAAATTAGATATTTCCCCAATGTCATGATTTCATGAAAAAGTCATTCAATGGAACAAATCTAACTTAGAGAAATATATTAATGATTATAATACTGTAAATACATCTTATCTGTGACCCCCTTTAATTTTTTACTTTATTTTGTTTCTTTTTTCAGTTGTTAGGGATTTTGTTGCGCCACTTCTTCCCAGCTAAAGCACCAGGAAGTGGTGAAAGGCGGGCGTTTTTGGGGGACTGTTTTACGTTATTTTGAAGTTCTAAAAGTGCTGATTCTCAGCCTAGTTTGAATAAATTACTTTTGATTTTGATTATTGGTTATTACAGCAGCAACAGAAATATACAATCTGTGAAAATTTCAACTGTCTACCTATTCAGCCCGCTGACAGACAGACTGACGGACGGACAGCGGAGGCTTAGGCTCGTGCAGACCGCCGCGACTTAATTGCCGCGCGACGCGACACCGGTAGAACAATTTCCATGATAAGGGTTCTGTTCGGAACCTTTCGGGTACGAAACCGTAAAAACATACAACCATAGGTTCTGAGTCGTATAAATACGACTGAGGCGCGCAGGCATGAAAACATTTAACGTACTTATTAAGAGGAGGCTCCCTACTTTTATGTTAATTTGCATGAATATTCTGAAACAGTCACACATACAAGCAAAATGAAACTTTAGTATATGATTTATTGGCTCTTTTTCTTTCATGTTGAAGACAGTTACGTAATTGTAATATTTTCTCACGATAAATTTTTTATTCGAAAATCATGTCTTTTTTAAGGATAATTCTAAAAAACAAACAATTTTTTAAATTTTCACAGCAACAAAATATAGTTTATTATCCCGACACGATATTTTTTCTCAAGATCAATTATTACTTTAGATATAAACGAAATAAGAATTGAGACTTACGCTATTTAGTTTCGTGCTCGAACACGATCAAAGAGCGCACGCGATATTCAACTTTATTACTGATGTATTACGCGTTTAAAACATAACGGAGTGGCGGGAAGCGAGGGGCGGAGCTTGCGTTCGAAATTTGATTTAGACTGCTTGCTCTTAATCCGACTGGGGCGGTCAATAAGGTAAAGGTTTTTTGACACATCGAGACCGAGACGGATTAGTATAAGTAAGAGGAGCTAATTGCTCATTAATAACAGCCGCATGGGTCGATCCATCAGGTTAAGCTACGCTTGCCAGGGTTGGTCCATGGATGGATGACCATCTTTACATACCAAGACTCCTCCGTGCCTCGGAATGCACGTTAAACTGTTGGTCCTGGCTCTCATTCGTGGATCTTTGACAGTCGTTACAGGTCGTCAGAAGTCTGAAAGTCTGACAACCAGTCTTACCAAGGGCTATCGTAGTACCCAGCTACTGGTTTGTGGATGTCAGATAGGCAGTCGCTCCATGTAAAATACTGGTACAGTCCGCGAGGCCTTAGCTGAGCTTTGCATTTGTGTGAGTGATTACAAGAGGTGAAGTGTGGAAGGTGCGCGGCAGAGTTGCGTCGCGCGAGGGACGCACCGCGCCTCAGGCCGATTGTTTAAACCGGTTTAAACCGAGCAAAGGACGCGTTACGCTCTAGGCCGACGTTACACCTACACTATCTAGGTGCACTCACACAAATGCAAAGCTCAGCTTAGGCCTCGCGGACTGTATTCAGCTGTATCCGGTTAGACTGGAACCCGACCCCAACATAGTTGGGAAAAGGCTAGGCAGATTGATTGAGGCCCAGGTTAGTATGCGAACGTGTTTATAATACGAGAATTGTCCCAGTGGATTTGTTTGCCCCTGTTACAGGCAATATGCCCAATATACGTGGCACTAACTTACTTAACCAGCCTGTAATGTTCCCACTGCTGGGACAGGCCTAGTCCCTCTCTGTGAGAGGGAGTGGGCCGTAATCCACCACGCGAGCCTAGTGCGGGTTGATAAATGTCACCTGTCTGCGAATTTTCGGTTCTAGGACATGCCGGTTTCCTCACGATATTTTCCTTCACCGTTTTGAGAGAAGTGGTGATGAAATTATTTAAGTACAGAAAGTAAAGCGCCTGTCAGGGTTCGAACCTACTGCCAGTGTTGCGAGTTTGTCTAAAAGGGATATCGTGGCTCTGGCACACAGGCAACGGAAGGAACACGGGTGGGTTTTAGTCAGTAAAAGTCTGACACGCCCTCCCGCTCCGCCCAGAGCGGGAGAAGTTATTTGATAATTGCCCACCCAAAATAAAAAAAGGGTTCGGACCTACGACCTACAACTCGTAAGTTGCGGTGGTTACCACTGGGCCTCCACTCGGCACTAACTTATCTAGGGAAAAGTGGCTGCATTAAACGGCAACCCCCTCCGGTGACAACACGCGTGAACTTAGGTTACGCCGCGGTATTTGCAGTATCACAAGCGCATGTTGACCACAATGGCGTGACAAAAGCGACTAAGTAGATATCGTATTACTTTTTAGTTACGCTCACATAAACACGTACCTACGCTATGTAAGTATATATTTTCTACGTCCTTTGAAAACAAACGTTACCCGCTTATGATGGCTACGGATCCATCAATGTTTCCAAGCATTCCTGTCCTGGATATAATCCTCTAACTTGTAATATGCTTGTTTACAAAGTGTACTTTTAATATGTGTTTTAAATTTTCTATCATTTAATTGCAATATATCACAAGATATTTTGTTGTAGGTAACATTTAACACAGTAACCCATAAAAGATGTATGTACCTACTTTAGATCTGAAAAACTTGTGTAACTATAGAAGTACAGTTTTCGTGGTGCTCAACCATTCGTGTCAGCCACAGCACCTGGTAATAGTTTCATCACTTTTGTGCTCTCGAAAATATAGTATATTGCACCTTCGATTTACTTAATGAAGATAATTGTCAAATCATAAAATAAAATTTTGATTTCATCTCAAGGATAGCTGAAGCCCAGTGTGTGATTTTTTAATTTCTTGTTATGGTATGCTAAATAATAGGAAAAAATACATTAATGACTGGGTTTTTAAAAAATATAGTTTTTTTCAACATTTTATTATGTCTGCTATATTTTGTATCGAAGTTGAAAAAAGTGCTTTCCCCACATGCAAGTAGACCATATAATAATATTGCTTTTTTTTAATTTTGAAAAAAAAGATGTTTGAATACGTCTCGCGTCATTTTTCGGAAAACTTGTTGCGAATATTAGTGATTTTCCATGAATCCGCCACATACAAAACAAAGAACTCGACATTTCAAATCACAAATAATTTTGTTTAAATTATTTTTCCCTTTCTCACAACCAATGAACAAAATTAATCAAAATTAGCCGATTTCGTGCACGGCCCCTTGAGAGTATTTCGCATTTGTCCTGTTTCACACAAACTACAGACCCAGAAATATCTGTAAACAGTGGGTATAAACCTTAAGCAAGTTCTGGGTAAGAATCGAGTCTGTAACGCGGGTGACGCCTGTACCTTTAGTCGGCAACTGGTGAGCTAGCCAGTAATTGGCACTGGCTGCTGGCGGTACTGGCTGCCGGCGGTACAATCACGCACGTAACTTGGCAAGGTTTTGGGGTAGTGGGGGTAACTTCGCGTATAGTACACATAAGCAACAAAAAAATGGTCACTTTTATTGTTTGTCATTATTCTATGGTTATTGCCATCATTTAATTTAAACATGTCTGTTTAGAAGAAAGTTAAAGAAAGGAGAGGAATTCGTTAAGTTTATTAGGTGTTATAAATAAAATATATAATAACATATTTTTAGTTATTGTGGCCTTTCAAACAACAATGTTAACGAGAACTAAAGGTCAACAAGCGTCATTAGTAGCTGCCGCAAAAATACACTCGTAAAATAAACTTAATTTAAAATAGTAACAACAATTCGTAACAAAAGTCAATAAAAACAAAGGGTATAATTTTAGTGCACGCAAGTGTAATCGGGAACGAACGGAACGCGGGTCGAGGTACGGGAGGCGAGTGTCGACTGACGCACCAATCGCGTGCCCGGAACGGTGCTTCCTCATTCTCCGCGTCCCGCTTGACCAACAAAGAGACCTAAAAAATTACTTCTGCGCATCTAACTACTCTTGCCACCTTACGTGCCGGGAACTGTACTGGCTAGTGCATTAAGTGCATTACTTTATAAGCGTCTATTTAGGGTATCTAATATTATAATATGAGGACGCTTGTCATGGTCGGTTCGTGATGGGTGTCCATCCATTACTTAGCAACACCCCTCCGTGCCACGAAAAGCACGGTTTTTTTTTGTAGGAAATTATCAAATAACTTCGCCCGCTCTTCGTGTCAGAATTTTCCTGACTAAAACCCACCCGTGTTCCTTCAGTTGCCTGTGTGCTTGGGCCACGGTATCCCTTTCGGACAAACCCTCAACCTTGGTAGGCATTCGCCCTAACGGACCCCGTCAGTTTGTGCTGACATCTCTTTGAGGCGCGCGTGGAACACAACGCGCCGCCGACCCGGGCTTGGCCCTTATCGGACGGCGAGCTACCCATTGCTCACCGTCCGCAAGCCCACGTCTACAGTGGCCGGGAACCGGCCTGCGATTCCCGATACCCAGGGCGTCACCTGCGGCGACTAGGGGCGTGAGGCCGCGAAATTTGCCTCTCCCTCACGCGTTCCGCCTCCTCCTTTGCGAGCATAACTGCTTCGCAGAAGGAGGTAACGGCCTCCCATGCACTCTCGCTCCGAACCAGGCCTGTACTAGAGCCAGACGCGAGAGATCGCAGTCACGGCGGTGCTCCGCCCAAGCCGGGCAGACCTCCACCGTATGCTCCACAGTGTCCTCCGGGCGATCCACATAGTGGTAACACCCGGGCGTTTTCACCCGCCTTATCCTGAACAGGAAGCTTCTGAAACAACCTTGTGCGGTGAGGACCTGCGTCAGGCGGAAGGTGCGGACGCCATGGCGCCTCTCTATCTACTCCTCAAGTATTCTCCTAATTAGCTACGTACAAAGATATTGCCGTGTTATATGCCTGTTTCTTAAACACGAGGCTATGGGCCCATACGCTGCCCGCTGCGCGCTGTGCTGTCCTGTACCATATCCATAATACGTTGTATCGTCAGTACACCATATCGATGGTACGCTGCATCGACAGCCCTTTTTTAAGTTTTTAATCACAATTTGTAAGTATAATACTTGTTTTAGATGTAACCCACTTAGTTGTATTTAAATCTGGCTCCGGTCGGGCAGTCGATGCAGCGTACCATCGATATCGTCTAGTGTTGCCCAAATGCAAGAACAAGACGAGACTTAGCCAGTCTTGGTCTTGGTCTTGCGCCAATACACCTGGTCTTGGTCTTGGTCTTGGTCTTGCGCTCCCAGTCTTGGTCTTGGTCTTGGTCTTGCAGCAAGAGTCTTGCAAGTCTTGCAATTACCTATTAGTCTATTACTATTTATTAAAGTTTACTTTAAATCTTAGAAAAACGTATTAGAATTGGAACATTGTGAGCTTGAATTAACATAGCCATAGTAAAGATCAAGCAGATTAATAAATAACTGAAGATTTGATAAGAAATTCGAAAAATCAACTGACCTATATGTCGTTTTCCATGGAAGTAACTGTTTCTTAATAAACATTTATGATTTATAAGCTTACATTTGCTAAAACATGTAAAAAAACAAATTAATTACAATAACTTGACTGTATTTTAAAGAACAATACTTATCTGTCTAGAAAGAGATTGAACCCTCAACTTATAAGAAATTTAATAAAAGAGTTTTACGATTTATCATTTATTTGAATAAAAAATAAAATACAACACAAATCAACAGCTTTATCATTAGGTTATGATACTTTATATCAATTTTTTTGACCAAGAATTAATACAAAGTAACCATCTGGCTGACTCATCACTTAACCTATTTCTATGTTTTCTAATTACTAATGATGCTTTAGAAAATAACCTCTCAGCAGGTACTGAGAACAAAAATATGTGACTTTGTAAAAATGGCTTTGGAACACCTGTAGGTACTCTTAAAAAAATACGAAATTATTTTGCATGAGTATACCTACGCCCTATGGCGGCAATCAAATAGTGTCACAAATGTTATGATTTCGGCGTGGCGGCAACGATTGTTTTAGATTTCAAAAGAAGCCGCCGGCGCGTGTATCATAACCATGTACTTCCGAAAAGCGGCAAATTTCTTTGAGAAGTAAGTACAAAACCTTTGATGCCGCATTATCAAAGTGCCGATGGTTAAAACATAACTATGCATGCACTCAGTTTGATTTTAATAGATATTTTTTTATTCGCTATGTTTATGGTATTAGTCGTAATGCGCATAGGTCCAGTTTTTCATATTCTTTGATACAGTTTTTTGCGTCTCATAGAATTCCTAAGCGTACCTACCTATACACCGAACTGTTACACCTAACTACTCAGTGAAATAGCGCTAAGTCCTAGCTGCAAGACGCAAGAGTCTTGCAGGCTATGTCTTGTTCTTGCTCAAGTCTTGCACGGTCAGTCTTGGTCTTGGTCTTGCTAAAAATACGCGGTCTTGTTCTTGGTCTTGGTCTTGCAAAAACGCAAGAACAAGACCAAGACTGCAAGACCAAGACTGAATTTGGGCAACACTAATATCGTCTACTGTCGATACATCGTACTATCGATTTGGTGTACTGTCGATGCCGATGTAGCGTACCGTCCGCGTCGATTTAATGTACCTACTATTGATTTGGTGTATTGTCGATGTAGCGTACCATCGATTTGGGGTACTGTACATCCGTCGATGAAACGTTTTTGATACAGCGAGTCGATGTATTGACTGTCGATATTATGAACCAGACCCCATTGTCAGCGAAACCGTCGCTTATCTTAATAAGTATCTATTATGTTTTTTTTTCCATAGGAGTGAATAATTGTATTCTTTGTGAGTGAAATAAAATGTCTTAGACCATAAACCGTATGCCACTCCGCTACCGAATGTCGAAGTTTGAAATGTCGACGTATGTTAGTTCTAAAGTACAGGATCTCGATGTACGCCAGTTCGAAAGTTCACTGGAGCGAAGTATGCAAGGCCGACGTATCGTTAGTTAGAAAGCATACCCGGTAGGTTACCCGGAACATAACTATTTAGATTAGGATTATTTATTAGGTTAATTTATTTAAAAAAAAAATGGGTAGGTTAGGTTAGGTTAAAACTGTGACCTCCTACGCCAGAAACGACTTGCATTAATAGAAAAAAGAGATTGTTTTTAGCACTCGTATGCTTTCTAACTAACGATACGTCGGCCTTGCATACTTCGCTCCAGTGAACTTTCGAACTGGCGTACATCGAGATCCTGTACTTTAGAACTAACATACGTCGACATTTCAAACTTCGACATTCGGTAGCGGAGTCACCGTATGCATATTAAACAGGTACCCTCAATTTTAAGAAAATAAAGTGTGTAGCTAAACAAATAGTTATTTATCCCAATTAAGATTACTAAAATTAAATATGTACGTCCTAATTGATCCATTTTACGTCATAAAATAAAGATTTTACGCATTTCTAATAATTTCCTATTTAATCGATTTCTATGGTCATTATTTATAACTACGATAAGTTGGTTTTACTTCTATTTGTGTGCACATTGTACATTGTTTTGTGAGCAGCGAGCGCGTAGGGACTTCCAAAATGGGTAAGGAATAATATTTTAATTGGACTGTCCTTTAGTGTTATTTGCCGAAATACGGCAAAATTAGACATGGGTACTAATTTTATTAAATTATGTAGGTAACTTTTAGCAAAATGACAATGGCATGATAATGGGATCGTGTTGGAATGACTGAATTTATAAAAATAGCAGACTTGGGCCCCTGGTTTTGCCAGGAATAACTTTTAAAGTAGTTTGATATACAGATTGCGGCTATGTGATGAGTATTTTCACACCCTGTATTTCCTCCACAGATTCCCGTCTAATATTTTTGCTGCTACACTCAATCTCTACTCTCGCTAACCCGTGCCAACACCGTCACAAGAGCGCCTTCCCACATAAGACTGACTGCGAAAAATATGTTTATTGCAAGCGAGGAGTCCCAACTGTGGGAGTGTGCCCGGATGGAGAGGTCTTCGATGTTCATGAAAGCGTAAGTTTTATTGTTTATTACCTGTTGTCGGTTTCACTGGCTCTGTAGTAATATCCCGATAAAAATTTGGTATATTTTCGGGTCGAGTAAAGGTTCCAATATTAAAATCGATCATCAAAATCAAATCAAAATATTTTATTTCACATAAACCTACAAGGGCACTTATGAAACGTCAGAAGCTAGGTGCACGGTTTTTTTTTTTTTTTAAGTTTATTTAATCCATAATTTTACAGTTTTAGTTTAACATAACACCTGCCAAACTGCAAAGCAATTTATCGGCAGTTTCGAATTAGTTGTATCCTATGGAGAAGAGCCGGCAAGAAACTCCACGGTTACTTTTTTTTAAATTGGCTTTTACAATGTTTTCAAATTACAGTGTTAATAGGTATGGGAGGACAGTATAGGCTCGTCAACAAGTACCAGGTAGTTAACAAAATAGAAAATTGTCTACAAAAGGTTGTTTTTGAAAATGTATGTTTATGGTCGTTTTATTTATTAAGAAAATATACGGGTCAATTTTCAAGTTTATTGATCAAAGGAAACATAATTTTGATATAAACTGTGTCCCCCTTTTCACCCCAAAAGGAGTTTATTTTTGAAAAATATTCAATCATGTGTTATTCAATTACTTTGGAGTTTATCAAGACGCACAGTAAAATCTTCCCTAAAACTCAAAATACCCCTTTTGCCCCGTAAGGGTTACATGTGAATAAACCTAAAAACATGTAAGTCTTTATATTCTGTGAGCATTAGGTATAGGTATATAAAATATCGAGTTTAGAGTACGTCGGACCGCGCGTTAAAATTCTTCCATACAAACTTTAACTTCCCCCATTCCCCCTCCGGGGGGAACTTAAAAAAAAATTAAAAATGGAAAACTTTTACTTAGGTAAGTATTCGTGCCAAGTTTCAAGTTTATCAACTTTATTATTTTTGTTGAATACAAAATTTTGCGAATGAACAACTTCAATACAAAACATTATCCCCCTTTTCACCCCCTTGAGGGGTGAAATTAAAAAAAAACAACTATTTGCCCATTGTGCTGCTCGACGAGGTGGGCAAGCTCGTTGAAAGAGTAATTGCAGACCGCCTTGTCGGGTGGGTGGGGCCGGATTTGGCGGAGAGCCAGTTTAGTTTCCGCAAGGGGCGCTCTACGGTGGATGCCATCATGCGCGTTCGAGCCCTCACGACGGGGCTTGCTGTTGCCCGGGGTGGGGTTGTCTTGGCGGTGTCTCTTGACATCGCCAATGCCTTTAATACCCTGCCCTGGAGTTGCATTGGGGAGGCACTTCGGTATCACCGGATGCCGACCTACCTCTGTCACGTGGTCGAGGCCTATTTGACGGACAGGGCCGTCATCTACCCCGGTCACCAAGGAGAGTGGAACCGGCGAGAGATGTCGTGCGGTGTCCCACAGGGATCGGTCTTGGGGCCGCATCTGTGGGACATCGGGTACGACTGGGTGCTGCGAGCCGACCTCTTAGTGGAGATCAGCACCAATTAACGGGGTCCGGTAGGACCAATGCCTGCCAGGGCTGCGAGTTTGTCCGAAAGGGATATCGTGGCCCTGGCACACAGGCAACGGAAGGAACACGGGTGGGTTTTAGTCAGTAAAAGTCTGACACGCCCTCCCGCTCCGCCCAGAGCGGGAGAAGTTATTTAATAATTACCGACCCGAAAAAAAAAAAAAGCCTAATCACAAAATTTGAAGATCCTAACGTTAAAACTGACGGATTTTCATATAAACTTCCATCCCCTATTTTACCCCTTTAGGGGTGGAAATCAAAAAAAAATCCTTTCTTATTCCTTGTCTACATCATGAAGAGCACCTCTGTACAAAATTTCAGCTTTCTAGGTCCAAAGGTTTGGGCTGGCCGTTGATGAGTCAGTCAGTCAGTCAGGATTTGTCTTTTTATTTATATAGATAGATGATACGGTACCCTTCGTTCTCGAGTCCGACTCGCACTTGGCCTCTTTTTATTCTAATTTGGTAACAATTGTGATGATTGTCACTCGTAAAGTGACAATCATGATAGTACAAATTCATGACTTACATGTTATAATCTCTATCTCTCGATCTAGGAACTCTTAATCAAGTCAATTAATATTTTTGTTAGAATACGCTTGAATAAAAAAAATGGGAGTGTCGTTATGGTACTTGGAATTTTATGCACATAATATTATAACTGTTATTCGATGTGAGTATGAGATACGTCTTCGGTTTATATAACTTGTTCGTATTATGAGATAGAGGGGTATAGTAGCTTGTCGCTTGCTGAAAAAGACCCTTAGGCCTCTGCCTCGAATCTTGCGGGCAGCGGGGCGGCGGCGGCAGCGCGAGAGCGGCAGGATCTAATGCGTAAAATCAAATGGACCGGCCTGCGAAAACAGCGGCGCGGCAGCGGAGCGGGGGCGGACAACGAGCGGTGCTCTCCAGTCAAGCGGTGACCGCCCGCCCGCGCGTCTGCATTGCAGTGTTGTGCAATTTATTTTTGTGACGTGTTGAATCAAAAAGATGTTGTCGCCGTTGTTCAGACATTTCGTTCGCGAATAAAAATAAATATCTCGACGACACAACCACGAACACAACACTACGCCCCGCTATAATGCCGTGCAATCTGCCCGCTGGTATCGAGAACGGGTCTGCGTTGCCCGCCCCACTCCCGCCCCGCCGCTGCCGCCGCCGCCCCGCTGCCCGTAAGATTCCAAAATCATATATTTTCTAAAGTATGGGCGATAAGAATCTATTTGTTATAACCCAAATATTATAGCCCACACTTTTTTTGCATTACAAAAGCTTGATCAATTACATCACAAGCGTAGTACTGGTGGCCCTCAGCACCGGGCTGCAGGCAGTCCATGGAAGCTATGCCATCCTTAGATGGCTGGCTAACCAGGCATCTACTACGCCTGGACAGGACCGGCCTGCGCCTGGTGATGGGGACCATCACGGGACACTGCTCGCTAAACAAGCACGTCCACACAATAGGCATAACGGACAGCCCTTTGTGCAGGGCTTGCATGGAGGCTGAAGAAACCCTTGCGCATGTGCTCTTTGAATGCACAGGCGTCACCTAGATCAGAACAGAAACCCTCGGGTCAGCCAGATCCTTCACAGATATCTTAAGCAGACCAGGAGACCTAATCAGCTTCTGGAGGGAGGTGGGCTGGTTGGAATAACCAACGACGGCTGCCATGGCCCACGCACAATGGTCCACATGAAGGGCTAAGTGCGGAAACCAAACCCGCTAACATAAAACATACAGCTTGATCAATTTCCCCAAAGACCACGGTCCGCGTATCATACCGGCGTTTCCTTTATAGGCTACATTTAGGTTCAACGGTTTTGATCGGTAGGTATGAAATTGCATCAATTTTGTTTTACTAATGTTGACTTTTAGATTGTTAGCTTCTAGCCACTCTATGGACGTTTGGCGAGCCGTGTTTATTTCCTGTTCATAGGTATTTATTATCGTTGCCTTTTAATATAATAGTGGTATTGTCCGCAAATCCTAACTACTTAATATTATAAATGCAAAAGTAAGCCCCGATCATCCTGAAATTTTGCATATACGTTATCAGGTGTACAGAAACGGACATAGGGTAACCTTTCATCCCGAAAAATAGTACTGTTCCCGAGGAAAGCAACAATAAGGTTCTTATGATAATAGATGGCGCGTCGTGTCTTTTGAATCATGATTAAATTATGATAAAGGATGTATTTAATAGCACTTTAAATTTCAAAAAGCAGAGTACAACCCGAAATGATTGTCAAATTCTAAATTAACGCGACCGAAGCCGCAGGCAAAAGCTAGTAGTACATATTTATGATTCAAGATATTTACAAAATCATTAAATGTAGAGCAAGAACAGTGGCGGACCTAAAATACTGCCTTGAAGCATGCCGTACCAATTTAGCTAAAACGAAGACTGAGATAACTGTCGCGTTTTTGATTGATCATTATAGCTTGATACTTCCACTGCCTGTACTCGATCTGTTAGATATGACTTCAACTTATGACAGGAAGGCGTACGAAGGGCCGAAGCCAACTCGCAAAGGCCCCTTAGACAATTTTAAATGAAATGATTCACCAACCGACGATTATCCCTGTTCGCACTATGCAAATGCATCCAAGGACAACCCCCGGTTGGCGTAGGCCTATTGCTGGATATGGAAACAAAGATATTGGATTATGGATTTGAGTGGCTAAAGTGAACTGGTTAACTAGGACTATGGAAAGACTATGGCCCCTGCCTGACCAATATTTTATATAAAATACACAGATAAAATTATGGCAGGGAGTGACTTGCACACTCAATAACGGGCCCCCGAAAACGGTCGCTAGCACTTAGTGACGTAGCCATAACGGGACAAGAATGTCCTGAGGTGTTTTGAGGAGTGGAGAAGTATTCCACTGCTATCACGACTATCCCGGAAGTGCGGTCAAGGTTCTTACTGGAATACTTCCTGCCTCCGAGCACATTTGCTCTGGCGAAACTTCACTCAAGCCGGCCAATAAAGGCAAGAAAGAGGTGGGAGCTCTGTTCCTCGTCATTGTTCATTCCAGTCGGCCTATAGAGGTGAGCCAGAGGACTTTTCCCGGAAGATAGACAGATAGATAGGGTCCGTGGGGTGCACATGCTGCCCTGTGGGTTTCTGTATCTCTCTTGGTCTGGCTCCTTACCCTAGACCTGTTTCGGCAAAGTAAACATAGACCTCTAAGTCTGTACTCAAAGTACAAAACTAGAGCTCAGGAACGCGCAACCCCCACCACGACGTCAACGTAGAGATACGGCGGTGGGGAATTATTTTTATTATATATTATAATATAGCGCCTGTCTGTTCTGGTACGAACGCGCATTATCGAATACTTCGGACACATCTCGAGGCGTGAGGGTGCCTCTATAGAGTTCCTTGTAGTGCAGGGGAGAGTGGAGGGCACTAGACCCCGCGGACGCTCACCCATGAGATGGACTGACCAAATTAACACCGCAGTGGGCAATGCCTTGTATGAGTGCACTAAAAACACCAAACATCGGAGTTGATGGCGAGAAATCGTGAGGCGAATCACAGAAGCCCCTGACAAGAAACTACATGAAGACCACGACCGCTCTTACAAGAGTGCTATGAAGAAGAACAATATAAATCTGTTTAGCCGTTTAAATATTTATGAGATTTTCATGTGCGTTGTTACTGTTGTTCTACACCAGGCAGCTTCCGACTCAATTTTTTTTCAGATTTGTCTGCCAGTTTCTATGGGAGAATGCTATCAGTAATTAACATTATATCAAATGGTACAATTAGCGCTTGAACTACTTACTGGTCATAACGATGAGACTACGCCTTCAACTCACAATACGCCACCAACAATATTGAGAATACGCCATTAGCGACCAAAATAATTTGCACGATGAATAAACTACACTGTTCTCTCATACCTAATACGCTGTGGTTTGTAAACATTGTAAAAGCCATTATTTTTAAAAGAGTAACCGTGGAGTTTCTTTCTGGCTCTTCTCCATAGGAAACGACCAATTGGAACCGTGCACCCAGCTTCTGACGTTTCATAAGTGCCCATGTAGGCTTATGTGAAATAAAATATTTTGTTTTTGATGTTTTGAAACGACACTTTGCCGCCGTGCAATCGTTTTAGCTCACATATTCTTAATGTTTTCTCTATTTATTGCAGATTTGCCTACCCAAATCGAAGTCCATTTGCACGCCAGCAATTCTTGCCGGCGGTACGCCATTAACTCTCAATAGGCGATTTGGAAGCAATGAGCCAATTGATGTAATAGATAATATAACTACGGAACCACCATTGCCACCGTTACCGCCCTGCGATAAGGAGACTTGGATGCGATCTGACCCAGCGAACTGCAGTCGCTATTACATGTGTATCGCTAGCAAAATAGAGCATTTGACTTGCATTGGAGATTTTTATTTTGATGCTAAATCAGGGGTAACAAAATTTTGTATTTATTTTTGTGTGAGGTAGGTCAGGTCAGGTCACAGCTAAAAAGTGAAAAATAAAAACTTTAGGAGTTAAGAAAAATATATCAATATATATATAGATCGGTAGTCTGTACACATCACATCTATATTATGTTAGTATCCCCAGTTTTAATTTGACCTTCTATTTGTATTATTATCAAGTTTTAAATTAATCCAATTTTCATTACTTTTCATTGACCATGTAATTTCACAGGTTTGTCTCCCCAAAAACCAAGCAGGTTGTAGCCGATTATCAAGACGTTTCTTAAAAAAATATCATCATCATCATCATTTCAGCCGAAAGACGTCCACTGCTGGACATAAGCCTCCCCCAACCACCGCCCCTTCTACCGGTTCTATGCTTCCCGCATCCAACGGATACCTGCTGCGTTCACAAGGTCATCGGTCCACCTTGTAGGAGGCCTTCCAACGCTACGTCTTCCGGTACGCGGTTGCCACTCTCAGTTCTGCGAGTAATGTGCCATGCCCACTGCCACTTAATCTTGGCAATTCTTCGGGCTATGTCGGTTACCTATGTTCGCCTGCGGATCTCTTCATTTCTGATTCGATCACGTAGGGAAACTCCAAGCATAGCCCTCTCCATTGCCCTTTGGGTGACTTTTAGCCTTCTGATAAGGCCCATTGTGAGCGACCACGTTTCAGTGCCATAGGTCATCACTGGTCGCACTGGTCAAAGACTTTCGTCTTGAGACACTGCGGTATGTGGGACGAGAAGATATTGCGTAGCTTCCCGAACGCTGCCCAGCTGAGTCGCATTCGACGATTGACCTCTTTCTCGAAGTTGGACCTACCTAACTGGACAGTTTGTCCGAGGTAAACATTCTCATCCACAACTTCGAGTGTAGCGTCTCCGATCTTCATGAGAGTGGGTGTTACATGAGCATTTTACATGACCTTTGTCTTATCCATGTTCAGTTTAAGACACACTCTTTTGGGAGCTCTACTGAGGTCATCGAGCATTGTACTGAGGTCTTCCATAGTCTCAGCCATGACAAATATATCGTCGGCAAACCGAAGGTGAGTGATGTACTCGCCATTGATGTTGATGCCTAGCCCTTTCCAGTTCAGAACCTTGAAGACATCCTCCAGTGCAGCGGTGAACAGTTTCGGAGAGATATCGTCTCCCTGCCTCACACCTCGCTGCAGAAGGATAGGTTTCGAGGTCTGGTCCTGGAGTCGAACTGACATAGTGGCGTTTTTGTACTTCAGCACCTCGATGTACCGATAGTGGATCTGGCACCGTAAAAAATATGGAGTCCCATAAAATAGTTACCGATACCAGAACATCTCAGTTCAACCTTCATAATGTACCAGTTGACGATGATTTAAAGGCTGTTGAATCTTTATTTGACATTCATTCTACACCACCGTGCACTGTTTTCGATGGCTGGTCAAAGCCCGATTCTAATGATTGTAGTTATTACTACAGGTGTAAGTCGGGAAAAATCGACAGAGTCAAAATGTCTGTTGAATTTTTACTTTAGTGCTGAAAAACATGTAAGTTTTTCTTTTTAAAGTTGTCTCTGCAATTCTGCATGCATGATTGAAGCTTAGATTTTACTTGGTATAGAAGTAAGCCTCCAGTTGCTAACGCATTTTTGTTTTTTTTAAATAATATTTCCACATCAAGTTTTATTGACCAGCATTATCGGAATGGTGTCAGAAAAAATATGACAGGTTGAGAACTTTTCTTTATTTGTCTAATTAATTATTCTATTAATTATCATCGAGAGCAGTGGTGGCCCAGTGATAACCGCGACTTACGAATTGTAGGGCTTAAATTGACAGGCGCCTTCGTTTGTATAAATAATTTTATCACCACTGTTCTCAAAAACGGTGAAGGAATTGTGAGGAACATTGTGAGGAAACCGGCATGTCCTAGAACCAATAATTCGAAGACATGTGACCCCTACTAACCCGCACTGGGCCCGCGTGGTGGATTACGGCTCACTCCCTCTTACCGAGAAGAGGCCTGTGTCCCAGCTGTGGGAAGATTATAAGCTGATTATACATTATGCTGTTGATCATCTATTATTGTTACCCGTTAATGGCGAAGCAAAAAAGAGGGTTATGCTTTTTTTATTATTAGGTGACTTCTCTTAGTAATAAGGATTGGCTACAACTTTGCCAAGTTTTGCTATTATTATAATTATTATCTCTGTTTCTTTGCCTTAAAACCAAGGGTCCGAATGTTCGGCCGAATCCTTTCTACGGCTTACCATGGCTGACTACGGCGAAAGAAAAAAAAAACGACGGTCAGTGAGATGAGTGACTTTGACAAGTCAAAAACGTGACTAGAAGTCGGGTAAGGATTCAAAGCCAATTAAGGAAACTTTGGACCTCAAGAAACGGCCGAACATTTGGCCGATACATCGGATTATCGCTTCGGAGTAGACTTTTTTTTTTTCTTCTCCTACTTTTTTAAAATCACACAATATTTTAAAATCATAAATTCTATATTCTGCATTTTTTTTCAGATCTGTGTACCTCAAGATATATCAAAGTGCTCAATGCCGGTGAGCAGTACTCGGGCTAAGCCAACCACGAACCTTGAACCCTGGCGCCTCTGTGGTCTATACGATGACTGGTCTCGACCCGACTCTAATGACTGCACCATGTACTACCTCTGTTATTACGGTGAAATGATGCATGTGACTTGTCAAATTGATTATGAATTCAGTCCAACAAAGCTAGTAAGTAACGGATTTGACAGGGTTGTAGGTTAAAATTTGTGAAGTTATCACAGAATTGTATTGAAAAAAAAACAACAGACCGCTGCGTTTGTTCCGATTTTGGTCAAGCGCCAAAAGGCTTTTTTACCGTTTTTTTTTTTTTTGGCTTCGCACGGTTTGTGCATTTAGCCAGTGTCATGTAAAATTAGGTAACAAGTACAAAGTTGTATAAATAATTATGAAATGAACTCCATTCAATGCTTGATAAAGATGATAGATGATATCCCGCCCCGCTCCCCTTGAGTTTCAGTAAAGACGTGGCCCTTTACTGAAACCTCGCGCGGACTTCTTGAGAGAACTTAAAGTGATGTTGCACTGTTTTGTTTCATTTGCCTACATTAATGCAGGTTCACGAACACTTAATGGTTAATAATCCACCACTATTACACATTAATATTCGGCTTAAAACAAATTTTAGAAAATAAAACAAAACTGCTAGCATGACGCTTCACTTTCCCGCAAAGAACCCCCCTTTTGCGGTACAAAAGGGGGGTTCTTTGCGGGAAAGTTTGTTATAATTCCAAGTGTCATTCGTAATTTATAATTGATGGAATTAATTGATGAATGAATAAGCGTGTAATGTTAGCCTAAATTTATAAAGTATTGTTTTGTTATACAAGGTGAAAATGCAAAACTTGAATGAACAACTTCAACTTTTTTTGCGATTTCAGGTGTGGTGCCATAGTAAAAGTTGTTCATAATGATGAGTACAATAACCCCTTAAGAGGTTTCCAGGTTTTTCATTTACACCTTCTATATAAATGTTTATGTAAATTCACTGTTTTTGACAACTCCAAAATTTTTCAACAAAACGACTTGACTCTACCGAGTGTACGCGAATAAATATGCTTTACTCACTGATTATATTTTAAAAACTACAAGCATATAAATGTCCACCGACTATTGGTATCAGTGTAAGACATAGTCATGATTTAAAGTATTAACTACTGTGTTTTTTCACAGGAATGTCTCCCCAAACAGATAGCAGGTTGTACCTTATCTACAACAACCAGCAAGGCGATTACAACCCTGGATCCCTGGCCGAAGTGTGGTTATTATGACGACTGGTCTCGACCCGACCCTAACGACTGCACCATGTACTACCTCTGTTATTACGGCGAAATGCTGCATGTGACGTGTCAAATTGATTATGAATTCAGTCCTACGCAACTTGTAAGTACCTTGTAAATATCAAAAGATTTTTTTGATCCACAGCATCTCGTACAAAACAGTATCGAAGGCTCTGGATAACTCCAGAAAGCACACGTATACCCCGCACAGTACTCAGTTTTCCTCTCAGGGTAGTACCCGACAGCCCGCTTAACACACAAGATAGCACTTTCCGTAGAAAGTCCACCTCTAAAGCCGAATTGGGCATCGTGTAAATCCACGTAAGTTTAAAGGGTGCCATTAAGCAAGCTGTCAAATACCTTGGCCATTACCGTAGCCAGTTATATAGGCCGATCGTTGCTCTTATCCGAGAGATAAGAGGTCTTGTTTTTTAAAACTCAATTCATCTGGAAACAGAGTTTATTTGTGATTATGACCTTAGAATGGAATTAAATTGAATATAGGAATAATACGATTTAGGACTTCCGACCCGTACCGAGATACAGACCGAAGTGACGTCCAAACCTAATGAATAGTGCTTCTAAGTAAATTAATGCTGACTAGGCAAGCCATCAACCAGCCATCATCAGGTCAGCCGTTCTACTATCATTGGCAAGGTATAACAGATCGTTCTGGTAAGTTCATCTGGCAAATAACCATGACACAAACAGAGATTGTAAAACATGAAGAGTACGCGCGGCATCTCATAAATGCTCAATGCTGAGACAATCACAGCCAAGAGACTTACGTCGCTGCATGCTGTAAAGAACTTTTTTCACACATGTTTCCTGTAAATCTCACAATTCGCTTCAGAGTAGCATTCTCAGCACCTTTACACCCAAGAGTCGAGAGACGCCTCTGTTCCGTAGAATCACAATGTGGCGTTATTTTAAAATGGTATTTAAAGAGATCAGCGATCACGTTGTGATCACTGACCCCATCCACGCTCACAGGAAAGCCAGGCCTAAAGTTAATTTTCCCACTTTGCTTCCAAAACAAATTAAACTCTTCTCAGTATGACGTGAGGCCAGGATGTCCATTTTTATCTGATCTTGCCTATCCTGGCACCACTTTAGTTGTTTTTAAATGCTGTTCTGCTCTCCCACATAATTATGGCAATAAACTTGACCCCTATTCAGCTTACCAGCTTGAACCCATAACAAAAATTTCAGTTTGGCTTCCCTTGGGTAACCAGCCTCGTGTTTATTCCACCCCGCCATAATTAATACACCTCTCCTCTGCGCTCCCCTGCGCTCATAAGAAGCAATGGAATCTGACAGGATAGATACTAAGGTTGACATACATAATTATCTTCTCATAAGCGACGACTTTAAGGCTCGCTCTTTATTTTTTTCACCGCTTCTTACGAAATAACTCTTAAAGCAAATGTAACTCGTCCATACTGCTACATTATAACAAAAATTACGATTACCATTTGTTAATTTTCAATTTGACAAAAAGGCTGCGCTATCCACGCACCACAACCGAGAAAATGTCGCAACTTGGATCCACAGGATACAGGAAACGCCTAGTTCAGGGGTCACCGTCCAAACTGTTCTTGCGCACTCTGCTGCATCAACAACATTCATTGCGTTATTTACGTTGTTGAACAGACAATTTGATCTAACACAAGAAACAATGGATTAGAAATATCCTTCAAAATGATTCCGATTGCGATTCAAACTGAGTTACGCAATTAGGGTGTTGAATCTCTGAATATAATTATTATAAATAAATACAGAAATTGTATTACGCTCTCAATAACTTAAGGTGATGCCAAAATAAAGGGCTAAAATTGAGGGCTTTTTCTTAACCATTTATTTCACTATTAATTACAGCGTGTCTGGATTTATTTTTTGGATTTAATATGTTTTTGTTTGGGAGGAGCTTGTGGCTAAATAATAACTGCCGCACGGGTCGATCGATCAGGTTAAGCTACGCTTGCCACGGTTGGTCCGTGGATGGGTGTTCATACCAAGATTCTTCCGTGCCTCGGAAAGTACGTTAACCCGTGGGTCCGCGCTATCATTTGTAGATCTTTGACAGTTATTACGGGTTGGCAGAAGCCCAAAAGTCTGACAACCAGTCTTTCCAAGGGATATTGTCTTACCCAGTAACTGGGTTGTGGAGGTCAGATAGGCAGTCACTCCATGTAAAATACTGGTATTCAGCTGCATCCGGTTAGACTGGAAGCTGACCCCAACATAGTTGGGAAAAGGCTGGGCAGATGATGATGAATATGTTTATTGACTATTGATTAATACTCTTACTGAAGGAAAACGCAATCGCGGGTTGAATATAATTCCGAAAAGACCTCAACTTTTGTTATGTTTTTTTCTGTAATTCTAAAATCCTAAGTAATTTCATTGCAAAATTGCATTTCAAATTGGGGTATTAGGTCATTGAAAATTCTGGCTGAACATATTTTTGACAGATAACTTAATTTTTTTATTTGTTTTAGCGCTCTTACGTTGTTTTATTTTGCTTCCAGCGCATTTTTGCGCTCTCTTTTTTCGCATATGGATATGGTAATTGACTCTGTCACTTCTTATGTCCGCCCAGTTCGCTATAATATTTTTTTTTACGTATCATCATAATACGCCCGTGATCTCGGGTCCTTTCTGTGGAAAGTGCACGAGCCCAGTGTGGGTCGATAAATGTCACATGTCTTCGAATATTTTTTTTTACTCTCTACCTATTTTACAGGAATGTCTTCCCGAAGAGGTTGCAGGTTGTAGCGTATTGTCTAGAACTACGAGCAAGTCGACCACGACCAGTGCCCCGTGGCCACCTTGCGGTTATTATGACGGCTGGGTTAGGACCCAGCCCGACCCCACCAGCTGCACTCACTTCTACCAGTGTTATTATGGCCAAGTTATGAGGATCAAATGCCACCTTGACTACGAATTTAGTCCTGCATACCGGGTAAGTAAAGCTTTAAGAGGAGGCTCCCTATTTTTTTTGAATGCTAATTTGCATGAATATTCTGAAACAGTCACACATACAATCAAAATGGAACTTTAGTATATTATTTATTGGATCTTTTTATTTGCATGTACAAGACAGTTACGTAATTGTAATATTTTCTCTCGATACATTTTGCATTCGAAAAAGATGTCTTTTTTAAAGATAATTATAAAAAAAATATGATTGTTCGGCTTAACATTCACAGCGAGGAAATATAGTTTATGATCCAGCCACAAGATATTTTTTCTCTAGATCAAGTATTTAGTTATAAACGAAATAAGAATTGAGAATAGAACAGGTATTATTTGCTTAGATAGAACAGGTATTATTTGCTTAGAATGTAGGTACATAAAAATAAGTTGTTAAATTATATAATAGGATCCATGTACGTTCTGCCTTAATAAAGCATGCAAATGTAATACAAATTATAGGATACTAATGAAATTACAAAAAATTATCATTTAAGAAATCCTGACGAGGCTACGATACTTATGATATTTAGTTTCGTGCTCAAACACGACCAAAGCGATATTCAACTTTGTTACTGATGTGCGTGGAAATTTGATTTAGAATGCCAGGTCTTAATTTATATGCTCTTTCTATAGCTCATTCAAGGCCAAAGCTTTTAAAATAGTCTCAACATAACTACTTTTCTACATAACATAATATCATGCCTGTATTCCGAGAAGAGTAAAGCAGAGGTTATAGTAGCAACATTTCGCATTATGCCGCGCAGTTATGCCATATACTGAACACAAATCCAGACTCCGGGATGCTACTGAAAAAAAAAAAAGAATTCTTGTTAACACCTTGTCCGGCCTGGAGATTGAACCCAGGATACCATGCTCAGCAGTCATGCAAACCACTAAACCGAAATAGACGCATTCTGTGTACAAGTCTTAAGGGGGATGCGCTAGGTAGCCAAATCAAAAAAAAAATTAAAAACAACAAACACAAAAACAACACACACAAATACAAACAACAAAAAAACTAAATAAAAAACACAAATCAAAACACAAATTCCAATTTTCTTAAGTTTTTTTGCAATTTGCAGGTCTATGCCAGGTTGTATGTTGATTATAGTATGATTCACGGCCTAACAATTAGGGCTGATTAAGACAGTCAGCCATATTTGCTTGTCAGGGCGGTCGTTTTTGGGGGACTGTTTACAGTCCCCCAAAAACCCCCTTCACCGATGCTATTGTGGTTACTATGATGAGTCATATACGATGATTAAAGTTAAGACGCTGACAACAGCTGACCCGCGGTAACTGACAGACTGCATACAAAATAAAGAGAATCGCGATCACACAACGCTTGTAATTTATTGCAAAATATGAAGCAATTATCTATTTACGATTTGAAAGAGAGTGAGTGTGGATTGAGAATGCCTGTCAAATGCCTTCTCTACGCAGATGATCAAGTTCTAGTTGCTCTGTTGCTACATGTTCGTCTTGCAACTGTTCTGCAGAACAGTTGCAAGACATGGTGACAGTGATGGATGAAGCATATAAGAGGAAAGGGATGAATATAATTGTGAATAAGACGAAGTTCATGATGTTTGAAAGAGAAGAGGATGTATCGGTGTGTGATGTGAAAATAAATGATAAGAGTGTGGAGCAAGTAAGTGAGTTTATATATTTGGGGAGTCAGTTTACAAGGGATGGAAAGATTGATGGAGATGTGGAAAGGAGAGTAAATGCGGGAAATAAAGTGAATGGTGCTTTACATGCGATTGTGACCAAGCAGTCGATGCCCAAAAAGGCTCGACTGGCTGTTCACAGTGGTGTGCTGGTGCCTACGCTTATATATGGAAGTGAATGTTGGGTGTGGTAAAAGAAGCATGAAAGTAGAATAAATGCAGTGGAAATGCGTTCCTTGCGAAGCGTGTCTGGCGTGACTATGAATGATAGGCTGAAAATGAGGTGATAAGGCAACGGTGCAGTTTAAAAGAAGATGTAGTAACAAAAATTGAAAAGAGTATGCTTAGATGGTTTGGTCATGTTGAGAAGATGAGTGGAACGCGACTAACAAAAGGTATTTATAAAGCAGAGGTGTGTGGAAACGCCGGGACCCCTCCGCCGGGTGCCCTAGGAGGACATATAGTGACCAAATTGGTTATGTTCTTCAGAAAGGTCAGGTGCGTAATACTCACAATCGGCGTGCGTGTATGACCAGATGTATGAACGTAGGCGAAGCAAAAGGAGTATGCAAGGAGCGTAGCAGGTGTCGTTCTATAGTTTCTGCCTACCCCCATGGGAAGAAGGCGTGAGTTTATGTATGTATGTTACGAGGGCTGCACTAAAAGTATCGGGAATGGAATATTTCCACTGTTCCTGTTATATTAAAATCTTTTTAATTGAAAACTCCTTGGTTTTAAAAATCGAATACCATTTATTTATTTAAAAAAAGATTCTCGGTCTTGTCACAAGGTTTTGTCAAACTTGTTTAGTCGTTGAGAAAATGGAATTGACTCGAGAAAATTCAAGAGCGATGATTTATTATGACTTTCGAACTGGTTTAACACAAAAACAGTGTGTTGACCGGATGATTTCTGCATTTGGTGATGAAGCCCCATCCAAAACCACAATTTATCGCTGGTTTGCTGAATTTCAACGTGGACGTGTCAAGCTCAGTGATGATCCCCGTCAAGGTCGTCCAAAAACTGCAGTCACCCAAGAAAACGTTGATGCTGTGCGTAAGCTGATTGAAGAAGATCGACATGTGACATACCGCGAAATTCAGGCAACTTTAGACATTGGCATGAGTCAAATACAAATAATCTTGCATGAACAATTAGGTGTAAAAAAGTTGTTTTCCCGATGGAAACCGCATTCGCTCTATGAAGAGCAAAAAGCGGCTCGCGTTACTTGGTGCGTCAGAACTCTCGAAAGATTCCACGCAGCATCCTCAAATGCTGTATACAACATTGTATCAGGTGACGAATCCTGGATATACGCGTACGAACCCGAAACAAAAAACCAGTCACGAGTTTGGGTGTTCGAAAATGAGTTAAAGCCAACAAAAATTGTTCGTTCACGAAGTGTTGCAAAAAAAATGGTGGCCACGTTTGTCTCCAAAACCGGCCATGTTACGACTATTCCTCTTGAGGGACAAAGAACGGTTAATGCAGAATGGTATGCTAGCATTTGTTTGCCACAGGTCGTTTCTGAACTCCGTAAAGAGAACTGCAACCCGGCATCATCCTCCATCACGACAATGCGAGTTCTCACACCGCGCACAGAACAAAAGAGTTTTTAGAGCAAGAAAACATAGAATTATTAGACCATCCGCCGTACAGCCCCGGCCTAAGCCCTAATGATTTCTATACTTTCCCTAAAATAAAGAATAAATTTCGTGGACAGAGATTTTCATCACCTGAAGAAGCTGTGGACGCCTACAAAACGGCCATTTTGGAGACCCCAACTTCCGAATGGAATGGTTGCTTCAATGATTGGTTCCATCGTATGGAAAAATGTGTCAAATTTCGCGGAGAATACTTCGAAAAGCAATAAATACATTTTTAAATAGTAATGTTGTGTCACTTCCTTGATTCCCGAAATTTTCAGTGCCGCCCTCGTATCTATTTACTCAAAAATGATTTGAGTAATCAAAAATAAAAACAACCAAGTTCTGCATACAAATAAGACGTTCTTGTTATTAATTAAATACCAACCGTACGTTGATACACATATTTTGGACTGAAACTCTAAGTAGGTAAAGGGTTAGTAACACCGTTAATTTGTATCGCGATTATTTTTTCTAAACATGTTTTGGTAACAACCAAGTTCTGAGAAATATGTTCAAGAATAACATATATTTTTTCCGCTACCACAAACTATTTATAGATTTGGCATTTTTTGACGTGACAACGTCTTATAATTCGATGGAGCCGGCTGCACGCACGAAAAAACATGACTCATGCGGCGTTACCTCTCATGCGGCGTTACCTCGCTCTGAGGCGTTCCATTTAAGGCTTATGACGTTGTCACGTTCAACTATCGTCAGTAAACCGACTTTACAGACAACCGATTTTTTATTTAAGAGAAGCCTACTTTTATCATTATTTTGCCTCTTGTCAGCGCCTTATGAGACGGTAAAACGTCAAAAATGCATAGCTAAACAGTCGCTAATCATTACAAAAAAAAAAAAAAAACATTTTCTTTTATTTCACATAAACTTACATGGGCACTTATGAAACGTTAGAAGCTAGGTGCACGCTTCCAATTGGTCGTTTCCTATGGAGAAGAGCCGGCAAGAAACTCCACGGTTACTCTTTTAAAAAAAGTGGGCTTTAATAAAGTTTCCAAGTTACAGTGTTAATAGGTATGTGACGACAGTGTAGGCCCGTCAACAAGTACCAAGTACTTAACAAAATAAAATATAGTTTACAAAGCTACAGTCTATTAAGCCTACAATGTTCTCACATTCACAAATTAAAAAATAATCTATATACAGGGTGTCCAGTAAATGGGCACGCCACAATTGTGGCGATAAGTCCCCTCTTTGAGGAGTGGCTAGAGAGGCGCCACGGCTTCCTTACCTTCCGCCTGACGCAGGTCCTCACCGGACATGGATGTTTCGGGAGGTTCCTGTTTAGGATTAAGCGGGAGGAAACGCCCGGGTGTCACCACTGTGTGGATCGCCCGGAGGACACGGTGGAGCATACGGTGGAGGTCTGCCCAGCTTGGGCGGAACACCGCCGTGTCCTCACGGAGGCGATCGGCGGCGGCGATCTCTCGCGTCCGGCCCTGGTTCAGGCCATGGTTCGGAGCGAGAGTGCATGGGAGGCCGTCACCTCCTTCTGCGAAGCAGTTATGCTAGAGAAGGAGGAGGCGGAACGCGTGAGGGTGAGACAAGGTTCGCGCCCTCATGCCCCTAGTCGCCGCAGGAGACGCCCCGGGCGTCGGGAGTCGCAAGCCGATTTCCGGCCACCGTAGGCGCGGGCCTGCGGACGGTGAGCGATGGGTAGCTCGCCGTCCGATAAGGACCAGGCCCGGGTCGACGGCGCGTTGTGTTCCACGCGCGCCTCAAAGAGATGTCAGCACAAACTGACGGGGTCCGTTAGGACCAATGCCTGCCGGGGTTGCGAGTTTGTCCGAAAGGGATATCGTGGCCCTGGCACACAGGCAACGGAAGGAACATGGGTGGGTTTTAGTCAGTAAAAGTCTGACACGCCCTCCCGCTCCGCCCAGAGCGGGAGAAGTTATTTGATGATTTCCCACCCAAAAAAAAAAAAAAAAGGGTGTCCAGTAAATAGCACGACATACTGCAGGGGGTGATAGCTAGGGTCACTACCTATCAATACAACACAATATATGTTCAGCAAAATCTTACGGATTTACAGTTTTACAAAATTTTCCGAAATACCGAAAAATCTCTACCTTGAAACAGATTTTTAAGCATCTCGTAATGAAAAAATCCTTTTCTAGTACTTTTTTTACATCAAATTATTCGTGAATAGTTACTTTACTCATTGATACGTACAAGAATGTTTTCAAGAAATACTATTTTTTGTTTAAATTTGCACAGAACTATTTTCTTATCACTTAAGTTTAACCTGCAGTGGTGAAAAAAAAATGTATGTGGCAGTTTTGTACAACAAACTTGAAAAATAGCTTGTTTAATGATGATTTTGGAAAGATACAATACTAGTACATTTTCATTTTAAAAAATACGAAAAATAAGCTATTTTAGTTAATAAGAGGATTTTACGGTTCGAATTACATAATAATTAATCTACAGCCGACCGGCCGGCCGGTCTGTAAATGACATCTTGAAGGATAAGGTGATATTAAAAAAAACAGAGGAGTTAACTTTAATAAACATTTATTTTAATAAATTACAATAAATTCTCAAATTGCTTCCCTTGTGCCCTAATACACGCTCGGCATCTTCTTATAAATGAGCTTTTGAGTCTTCTCAGGCTTATTTCCGATATTTTTCTTGCTGCAATGTTAACCCTTGCTCTCAATTCATTGTCATTTTGGATCGGTTTTTCATAGACTTTGTCCTTCATGGCATCCCAATAAAAAAATCCAGGGGGTTTAGGTCCGGAGACCTAGGTGGCCATAATATCGGTCCCAGTCGCCCAATCCACCTGCCTGGATAAGCTTCATTTAAGTAGGCTCTTACTTCCCGGCCATAATGAGCAGGGCACCCATCATTTTGAAGCCACATCACCTGTCTTAGCTCACTCGGAACATTTTCAAGGAGCGTGGGTAGGGTTTCTCGTAAAAACTCCAAGTAATTATTGGCATTTAATGTAGGTGGAAGCTCGACGGGACCCACAATCTGGCCATTAAAAATCCCACACCATAATTTTTTTTTGAATTGGTACTGGGACCTGTCTTCTCTTGACACATACGGATTTTCTAATTGCCAACTATGTAAATTATGCAAATTCAAGTAGCCGTCCTTTCTACAGGCTGACTCATCACTCCATAACACCTTATTAAAAAAGTTTGGGTCCTCCCGATGCATTTCAAGCATGCGGCGGCAGATTTGAACTCTCGGCAGGTAGTCTCTAGTTAAAAGAGTTTTCACGCGTCGTACGTGAAATGGATGGTATCCATACCTCTTAAGTACTGAATGAACAGTGGACTTCGGTATCCCTGTGCGCCGTTGTATCGCCCTAACCGAAGTTGTCGGGTCTTGTTCTCGTTCCTGAAGCACTATGTCTTCGTCAACAACTTGAGGCCGTCCACCGCCACGTTGACCAGGGAGTCTGCCTTCCATGTAGGAGTTATGCACTCTGGTAAACATTACATGGTGTGGATGTCTCCTATCGGGAAACCTTTCCCTGTAGAGGGTGGCAGCAGCTCGGGAACTTTGGCCAGCTTCTCCGTAAATAAGGTGCATCTCAGCATACTCTCGCTGCGTATCCGTAACTCCGTCTCTTCCGTAACCAGGAAAAACGCGGCGGTTGGCCATGTTATAAAACACAAAAGTCCAGGTGGTCGCCAAGTCGTCGTAGTGATCACAATAAAAAATCCAAATCGTAAGGCAAACAAAGTCCGGGGTCCAAGGCACAAAACAGTCGTCAGTACGAAACAATAATTTGTCAACACAGAGATGCGTTGCGCACGGTTTAAGGTAGCGTACTGACAAGTGTCGCAAATAAGGTTGAGAGTGAGACACAAAATCACAATGCAAGAAAGAGCGGGATAGCACATGCGCTTCTTTTGTTAGACAGTAACCGGTCGGGTCGGGTCGGTCGGCGAGCAGGTAAAAACCTTTAGTCATTACGCGTGCACGTCGCATTTTACGTGTCACAACTAGTTTTATAATAATTCGCGTAAATGAGCAGCTATTACTTATTCTCAGTGGTTTTTGTCAAAATTACGTTAATTACATTTTCAACAAAATCAGCTTCTCTGGAACTAAAATAGCATTTTTTTGTATTTTTTTAATGAAAATGCACTAGTATTGTATCTTTCCTAATCACCATTAAACAGGCTATCTTTTAAGTTTGTTGTACAAAACTGCCACATACATTTTTTTTCACCACTATAGGTTAAACTTATGCGAAAAGAAAATCGTTCTGTGAAAATTTTAACAAAAAAAACTATTTCTTCAAAACTTTCTTGTTTTTGATAAAAAAAAAACTTATAATGAGTAGAGTAACCTATTCACGAACAATTTGGTGTAAAAGTTCTAGAGAAGGATTTTTTCATTACGAGATACTTAAAAATCTGTTTCAAGGTAGAGATTTTTCGATATTTCGGAAAATTTTGTAAAACTGTAAATCCGTAAGATTTTGCTGAATATATATTATGTTGTATTGATAGGTAGTGACCCAAGCTATCACCCCCTGCAGTATGTCGTGCTATTTACTGGACACCCTGTATAATAAAATATTACTAAAACAATAAAAATAAAAACCTACTTAATTAAACCAAATGACAACATTGTCATTACAACTGTAACAAAACTGAATAAATATTCCGTCCACAAGTCACTAATAAATATTTTAAATTAAAATTGTAGGTTATGTCAAAGTATGTAAAAAAAGAAATAAAAATCGTAATTTAGGAGAAGTTAATAGACATTTACATAGTTATGCCGTTAATGAGGTACCAGAGAAGCCACATGTGCAGAAGGAATCATTCCCAAACTTCCTTGTCTTCAACGTAGTCCTTAATCTTATAGTATGCTTTTTTGATTAGGACACGTTTGATGTGGGTTTTGAACTTTCCATCGCTAAGTTCTAAAACCGACTTTGGCAACTTGTTATAGAAGCGGATACTGTTTATAAGAAATGACTTGCTTGTTTTAGTTAATCTAAATTTGGGTATCACAATTTCATGTTTACTACTACGTGTATTTATATTATGGAAATCGTTTCTTATTTTGAAAAGTCCTAAGTTTTTGCGAACATGTAAAATACTTTCTAAGATATACAGAGAAGGCAGAGTTAGTACATCAATTTCTTTGAATTTGTTTCTAAGGGACTCACGAGGACCCATTCCATAGATCGCGCGGATTGCCCTCTTTTGTAAAATGAAAATTGAATCTACGTCAGCAGCCGATCCCCACAGCAGAATGCCATATGACATAGTATTATGTCAACATAGTAAAAAAGTAAACAGTATTATAGTAAATAGTATTATGTGGAAATAAACAAAGTACACTAACCTAGCTGTGGCTATATCAGTTAACTGCCTTATTTTTCTTACTGCATATGCAGATGAACTTAATCTACTTGAAAGAGCTCCCATTGTAATTTTGAATCTAAAGTAATTCCTAGAAATACAGTTTCCGTAATAGCATCTAGTTTCTTGCCGTCAAGTTTTAAATTTAGACTCACTTGGGGTACATTAGGTAATGAGAACTTAAGACATTTTGTTTTGTTCGCATTAAGTATAAAAGATTATTAGCTGCGAACCATTTTGAACCATTACGTAACTTTAAGCAGCGTTTATTAATAATGGGGTAAACCAACACGATAATATTAATTAATAAATAAGTAAACTGCTAAAATATGGCGAGATCTTTGCCCAGCAGTAGAACAAAACATGACAATAAAAAACTACATTGATGTTATTAAATAACATTAAAAAAATGCAAACTCTTGACTACATGGAGCACTGAGAACCATTATGATATCAAACAGTTTTGTGGTAATTCAGCTAATTGGTAAAATTATACAAAAATATTCCGCAGTACGATGGGTAATTATTATTATTATTATTTATTATTTTAATCAACTTTGGATCATAGGTACAGACTAAATGAAAAATTATTAACAAAATTAAATAAATTCATCAAATTGAAAATTATACAGTAATATAAACGAAAATAAAATAATATCTTAATATTAGTCAGTACGTGAACCATGCAGCAGTGTTTCACGTACTGACAGTCAAAACGTTCAGCAAAAGCGTTCAGCATACTGTTGCGGCTGGCCCGCACCCTACACATGAGGATCTGCACCGCTTACGCATGATTATGTGGAAACAATTCACACGCGCCTCGGAAAACATCCCCGACGCGCAACAGAAGCGAGGCAGCCCCGAGAGCACCCTGAACGCGTTGTATTGGACACGTAGAGTGCTGTACTGATTCCGTGTGTAATCCATCCACAGACTGCCAGTATAGAAGGACTTACAAAATGCCCTAAATAGGGCTATTTTTACGCCCCTCGAACACCGAGCAAATCTGCGGGCTGTCATAATGTAAATATCATAATTTAATGCTGTTTAGTATTATCCATCGTACTGCGGAATATTTCACAAACATGTCTGCCTAAAGACGAAGCAGGATGCAGCGTATCAACACCAAACACTACGCTATCCACTAAAACGCTCGACAACTTGTTAGTTGGCGGCTGGGAGGATGTCATGCTCACTCAGATGTCTCGCTGATGGTGGCGCGTGTGTTGAATCAAATACCTCCCTTCAAAATGGTTGAGCTGAATGGTGCTGATCCATGCGTCATGTTCGTGAATGGGTGCTGTCAGTTGGGACTGGTCTTCTCTTAACTGCCACGGCTTATTTTAATTATTTTTAATTAGTTTAATTGTTTTTTCTTTTCTACTTTTTATCACGAACGCTTCTGACGTTTTGTATCGTTCTCACATGTGTAATTTCTATATGAATGATGTAACCAATACTTTGTATCAATATTTTAATATAAAAGAGTGTCCGTGGAGTTTCTTGCCCGTTCTTCTCCATAGGAACCTACTACTCTTTGCAATGGACAACTAGCTTCATATTTCTAACTGACCGACTCTTTGACAATTCAAAAGTGCCTGTAAATGGTTTAATTTAAATAAATGCTTTGAGTTTGAGTAAAACCTTCGTACTTCAAGTAAAAAAAAAACGAAAACACAAAACAATCAAATGAATACTTAACAAACATGGTTGGGGAAAAAGCCTTTTCGCATTATAGTATGTATGAACTTGTAATAAAATCTCTTTGGCTATACTATTTGTATCTGGCTGGTTTTGGTATCATTGAAAGTTTAAATTTTAAAGAACATAATTCCAAATTCAAATTAGGAAAATGTGTGATTTTCATTTGTTTTTCGTACTGTCAAGATGAGTGAATCTAATGAAGAAATTCGATACATTTTAAAATTTTACTACAAAAAAAGTAAAAATGCAACGCAAGCCGCGAAAAAAATTTGCGATGTTTATGGACCTAGTGCAGTGTCTGTGAGAGTAGCACAAATTTGGTTTAAGCGTTTTCAATCCGGAAATTTTGATGTCAAAGATGCACGTCGCTCTGGTCGCCCTATTACGGATAAAATGGATGCCATTTTTGAAAAAGTGGAGCAAGATCGCATATCAGTAGTTACGACGTAGCTGAAGAACTGGGAATTGACCACAAAACAGTTTTGGCACATTTGAAAAAAACTGTGTACACAAAAAAGCTCGATATTTGGGTACCTACCTCACGAGCTCACTGAAAGAAGCCTAATGAACCGTGTACTCATTTGTGATTCTTTATTACGACGTAATGAAACCGAACCATTTTTGAAGAAGCTGATAACTGGTGATGAAAAGTGGATCACGTACGACAAGAACGTGCGAAAAAGGTCGTGGTCAAAGGCCGGTCAGGCTTCACAGACTGTGGCGAAACCCGGGTTAACTCGCAACAAGGTGATGCTGGGTGTGTGGTGGGATTGGAAGGGCATTATTCATTATGAGCTGTTACCACCAGGCAGGACCATCGATTCTGAACTCTACTGCGAACAACTGATGAGATTAAAGCAAGAAGTTGAGACAAAACGGCCGGAATTAATCAACAGAAGGGGTGTGGTTTTTCATCATGATAACGGTAGACCTCACACATCTTTAGCCACTTAACAAAAATTAAGAGAGTTTGGCTGGGAGGTGTTAATGCATCCGCCGTATAATCCTGACCTGCACCTTCAGATTTCCACCTGTTTCGGTCTCTTCAGAATTCTTTAGGCAGTGTCAGGTTAACATCACGAGAGGACTGCCAAAACCACTTGTCGCAGTATTTTGATCAGAAGTCCCAAAATTTCTATAGCAATGGGATCATGTCCCTACCTACAAGATGGTAAAAAGTTATCGACCAAAATGGTACCTACATACTTAAGTTAAATGTAAATAAACTATATTAAAAAATGTTTTGAATTTTCTTAAAAAATGCGATTAAACTTTTTCCCCAACCTATTAATACAGACAAACAAATAATCGAATAAACAAACACTTTAATCAACACAAACAATCAAAGACAAAAAAAACCATACAAACTAATTCAACATAAAAATTGTTTTCTACTTTTAAATTTATTGAATAGAATTATGTGGTCAGATAGACTATCTGGCCACATAACTGCACAATACTGAATCATATAGGTAGTTCTTTATTTTTACAGTTATGTCTCCCGAAAGACGAAGCTGGTTGCAACATATTATCAACAACATCAACGACCCCGACAAAGACTACACAATCAATAACTAGTATTAAGACTACGCCATCTACAACCAGTATTGAAACTACGCCTTTGACAACCACTATTAAGACTACGCCATCAACAACCAGTACTAAAACTACGCCATCAACTCCAAGTACTACGCTATCAACTCCAAGTACTACGCCATCAACAACAACTCCAATTTTTTGGCCAATCTGTAGTGTAAGACTTATATGGTTACTACCTGATCCCGGTGATTCCACTTGTAAACATTTTATATTATGTGTTTATGGAAAAGTCAGTCGAGAGCAATGCCCGTCTGAATATTTATTCAGCTCAACATTATTGGTAAGTAAAGTTTCAAATTATTGTTGGCACCACCTGGGATGGTCGTTTGCAGGCCGATTCCCGGCCACCGTAGGCGCGGGCTTGCGGACGGTGAGCGATGGGTAGCTCGCCGTCCGATAAGGACCAAGCCCGGGTCGACGGCGCGTTGTGTTCCACGCGCGCCTCAAAGAGTCGTCAGCTCCAATTGACGGGGTCCGAAAGGGCCAATGCCTGCCAGGGTTACGAGCCTGTCCGAAAGGGATATCGTGGCCCTGGCACACAGGCATCTGAAGGAACACGGGTGGGTTTTAGTCAGTAAAAGTCTGACACTCCCTCCCGCTCCACCCAGAGCGGGAGAAGTTATTTGATAATTTCCCACCCAAAAAAAAAAAAATAATGGGATGGTCGTTTAAACAAGCTTAGCTTTGGTTTTGCCTAAACTTGAGGATAGCCAAGGAAACGCTGGCGTGATGACTTAGAGGCATTTATGGCCGTAGAAGGCAACACACATGGAAGAGTGTAAAGCTGTAGGGGGAGACGTTTGCTTAGCAGTGGGCCAATACTGGTTTATAATAATTGCTGAAACGGGGATCTGATTTTTTACGCATTTTCAGGGAAAATGCTATAGTAAAAGTGAGTCACAATGATGAGTACAATGATCTATTTTCAGGTATAGGGTAAACAAAAACTAAGCTTAGTACACACGCGTTAATTGGGTATCTCTCTCGAATCCTTTAAAAAGGGAATCATTAACTAGTGAACTACTGTCTCTTTGCCTCTTCGTCTGTTAGTCATAGGATTGTATTTTTGATTGATTGATTAGAACCGTAATCGCTAGTCACAGAATAAATATTTGCAAATTGGCCGCTATCATAAATAATAAAAACAAGGTAAACTGTTACCCCTTTATTAATAATAATAAACTTACATCAAATATTCACATACAGGCAACAATTATTGAACTGATTGGACTGATCGCCGATATGGAAAAGAAAAAAAATCATGTGTCAATTAAATTTTTAACAGGTATTGCATAAACAACGTGTATCAGAAAGGTGTGGTTATATTTAAGGGTCATATTGTGGTACTGACCATAAAACTGAACAACGAGGTTGATACCATGGAGAAAGTTGGTCAGTATGATGGTGTGTACCACAACCTTAAATCTGACCACACCTTTTTGATACCTGCTGTATTTATACAACAGTAAATTACTATACGAGCAAATATTTACACTTGGTACTAATTTAAATGACTAACTAACTAACTATAAATATCAATACAAAAACAAAAGAAGACTCAGACGTTGAAGTACTCCACCTCCACGTCGCTGTCAACCGGAAACATGCCCAGAAGACTGGCAGCATTACCACGTTGAACGGTAATGCTAATTTTTGGCGAATCAACGAGCCAGCACTTGTCTCGCTACGTGAGGATCAGTCGGCGAGCAATTTCGAGGTTTTTTATTAATCAGGGAGTTATAGTTTTGATGTGAAATATTTTACAGGAGTGTGCTCCCAAAAACGAAGTTGTTTGCAAGGCAGAGCCGCCGACCTGCTCGAAATTCGAAAAATGGATGAAACCTGACCCCGATGATTGTCGATTCTTCATTCTATGTATCTTCGGAGATATATATTACGAAGTCTGCCCGCCTGACAACGAATTTAGTCCAACAGATTTAGTAAGTATATAGTTCTCAATGCGGAGGAATGAGGAAAATGTCGTGAAGAAAGTTTTAAGTATGCATGTCGATGGCTATAAGAGTAGGGAAAGACCAAAGAAACGATGGATGGACTGTGTGAAAGATGATATGGCTAGAAAGGGAGTGACTACCGAGATGACGACTAATAGAGAAATATGAAAGAAAGGGACATGTTGCGCCGACCCCAAATCAATTGGGATAAGGGCAGGACAATGATGATAGTTCTCAATATCTATCATATTTATGCACATCATCATCAGCGTGATTACAATCGCACGGGTCGCTACGGTTGGCGCAGTCGGTTAATAGATGGGTGACCATCCATTACATAACAAGTCCCCTCCGTACCTCGGAAAGCACACTACTCGTAGATCTGTGACAGTCGTTACGGGTCTGACAACCAGTCTTACCAGTAACTGGGTTGTGAAGGACAGATAGGCAGTCGCTCCATGTAAAAAACTGGTATTCAGTTGCATCCGGTTAGACTGGAAGCCGACCCCAACATAGTTCAACAAAAGGCTCGGCAGATTAACTTTTTCTCATCAGCCTATGCTGGGTAAAGGCCTCTCCTGTCGCCCGCCATTCAACTCGATCCTCGGCTACTCTTGTCGAGCTGCTATCAGCCACCCTGCAAAGATTACCAACTTGAGCGAAGCACATAGATTAGCATTATTGACCAGAAAAATCTCACACATTTCGGTACCTATACATATAAAAAAGTAAGCATAGTACCACTAACCTCTTCTGAAGAGCAATGTCAATGATTTAAAAACTGGTTTTAATTATTTTCTAGATGTGTCTGCCTAAAGAAGCAGCTGGTTGCTCAATAACAACAACTTCAACCACAATTAAGCCGACTACGACTAGTACTAAGACAACATCATCTAGAATTTTTACTAAGGCCACACCATCAACAACAACTTCTCCTAAGACAACGCCATCAACAACAACATCATCAACGACTTTGACAACACCAACAACAACTAGTACCAAAACCACGCCATCAACGGCAAGTACAAAGACTATGCCATCAACAACTTCTACAAAGACCACACCAACAAAAACAAGCACAAAAACCACGCCATCAACAACTTCTACTAAGACTACACCAATAACAACCAGTACCAAAACCACGCCATCAACAACTTCCATTATAACAACGTCGTCAGCAACAACATCATCAACGACTTTGACTGCACCAACAACAACCACGGACACGCCATCAACGACAAGTACAAAGGCCACACCAACAACAATAAACACAAAATCCACGCCATCAATAACTTCTACTAAGACTACACCAACAACAACCAGTACCAAGATCACGCCGTCAACAACTTCCACTCGGACTATGCCAACAGTAACTACTACTACTGAACCATTTACAACAACTAAACCATCCCCGGATTGTTACTATACTGATATATGGTTACTACCTGATCTTAGAGATTGTGAATATTTTATACTCTGTATTTACGGACAAATCACACGAGAAAAATGTCCGCCTCGATACGAATTTCACCATGTTGATTTGGTAAGTGTTGCTTTTAATCTTTTTCTTGAATGTGCCATTCCATTGTACTTCTGATTGGTGAATGTCATAAATTCACAATGGCGTGAAAACACACAGAAATAATATGTTTTACGTGCTTTATGTTATTTAAGTAAATTACATACTAATCTGTTACCATGCAGCATAATGAATCTAGCGGAATATCTTTCGAATATTATTAAAAAAAAACTGTTGTTTTATATATTCTGACCGTGAAGGTACAACACTTTTTAAGTATGTATGTTAAGTAGTTTCAGCCGCCTTTAGACCTATGCAACACCAAAGGCAGTGGGATCATTATAGACTGATTAAATCATCATTCTTCTCCCCTTATCCCAATTTACTACCAACTTACCTACGAAACTGAGCTTATAAGTTTGAAAAAAAATACGTACAAACTTACATTTGCAGTTGGAATGTATGGTAGAACATGTTTTTCAACTACAGTGTTAAGTTGGTTCTTGGGATACATTTTATTATCTTGATAACACATTCATTGTACGGAACCCTCATCACTCGGAAACTTTTATTTTTCAACTTAAGTCCCCTAAGCGGTTCGCAACAGAACACTACGTGTGTTCAAAGCAATGAAATAACATTTATTTTTTGAGTTCGAGACAAAAAAAATAAAGTTTGTGACTTTCAATTTCTCAATAACTAGTCGGTACCCTAGTATGGTCCAGCATAATTTCTGTTCAGTTTACGTTGGGTTTTTAGGGTTCCGTACCCAAAGGGTAAAACGGGAACCCTATTACTAAGGCTCCGTCCGTGTCCGTCTGTCACCAGGCTGTATCTCATGTACCGTGATAGTTAGACAGTTGAAATTTTCACAGATGATGTATTTCTGTTGCCGCCATAACAACAAATACTAAATAACAGAATAAAATAAATATTTGAGGGGGGGCTCCCATACAATAAACGTGTTTTTTTGCTCGTTTCTGCTTGATATTGATAACGGCAACAGGTAGACGCTTGAAATATTCACAGAATATTTAGTTAAATATTCACTTTAAGAATAAATAATTAAATTAAAATAAAACAAATATTTAAGGGGGGCTCCCATACAACAAACGTGATTTTTTTGCCGTTTTTATAGATAATGGTACGGAACCCTTCGTGCGCGAGTCCGACTCGCACTTGGCTGGTTTTTATTTATACACTCGTTTAGCTCATCACTACTTAACTGCCGTCCGTAGTGACTACTCAAAACTTTTTATTGAAAACGTCAAACCCATGAACGCGTAGTAAAGTTTCTATTTTTATTTGTTTATTTTACGTCTTGAGAAAGCTAAAATCACTCTAATTGCGTAAAAACTAACCAATCACAATCTGAATGATTTTGAAGAATCTTACTAATCCATTGCTTAAAATGTTAGAAAATATTGTACAAAAATAACGCAATGAATGTTGTTAAACTGTCAAAATGAAACCCATTGCTACTGATAGTGTGTAACGCAAAATAACTACCCCGCAGGAGATAACAGATGAATTTGACAACAATGATACACTACTAGACTGCTAATAAGGACCCTCTACAGATAAATATTTATTTTTATTTTTATATGGCAACACAATTAATACCACTCGTAGCATGTAACATCAGTAAAACTCATTCAACCAACATTCCAATGACGTAAGCATCTCATAATTAAAAGCCTGAAAAATCTTGAACTTGAAATTAAATAAAATTTGAAAAATTTCCTAATGATGTAATTTAAAGTTTATCTAACTTAACAGAGCTGTGCTGCTGGAAAGATTGTTGCACCACTTCTTCTTCTCATCTTTTTTTTTTGTATTAATAAGAACTAAAGTTCCTAATAATTTATTACAATCTAGCCTAATATAACTTACTATTTTACGTGATAGAATACGTTATAATTATAACTAAGAATAGTGTCAATTTGCACTGTTACACAAGTCCGTAGCACTTTCTTAGAGTCTGATAATTAATAAAAACACTTTGTTCATGTGTTACATGTATAGCACATCATTGTTACCATTATTCTTTCACTATTATACTAAATATACATTACACTAACTCAAATGGTTTAGTTATCTTTAGCCTACGCACTATGTCCGTGTTGTCTAGCAGCTGAATTGCCTCGACATTCTTCTCATCTGCAAACAGTTGGAAGTAGTGAAAGGCGGGCGTTTTGGGGGAATTTCTGATGTAATTTTGACGTTCAAAATGTGCTGATTTTCAGTCAATTTAAATAATTGCTTTTGATTTTGGTTTCATAATACCTAAGATAAGATTAAGATTTCAGACTTATATCGCTATAAATATTTTATTTTGCTATAAATCCTCTATAAAAGTTTATATTCAAATAGCCGTTAATGTTTTTGATTATGTTACAGCAATGTAAACCAAAATCTATCGCGGGTTGTTCTATAACAACGACCACTTCAACTACAACTGAGCTAACTACGACTAGCATGAAGACAACGCCAACAACAACAACATCAACAACTGTGACTACGCCGTCAAAAACTACCACCAAGACAACTCCAACACCAACTACAACAAAAACTATATCAACACCAACTACAACAACAGTGACTCCAAAACCAACCACTACAAAGACGACTCCAACACCAACCACGACAAAAACGACGCCAACCACAACAAAGACGACTCCAACACCAAACACTACACAGGTGACTCCAACACCAACAACGACAAAGACTACGCCAACTACGATAAAGACTACACCAACCAATACAGTGACTACACCAACCACGACAGTGACTACACCAACCACTACAGTGACTAGACCAACTACTACAGTAACTACACCATCAACTACAGTGACTACACCAACCACTTTTAAGACGACTCCAACACCAACCCCTACAAAGTTTACACCGGCACAAACCACAACGACTGTGACTACGCCGATACGAACAACAATAACTGTGACTCCAAAACCAACCACAACAAAGACGACTCCAACACCAACCACTACACAGGTGACTCCAACACCAACCACGATAAAAAATACACCAACCACGACAAAGACTGCACCAACACCAACAACTACAAAGACTACACAGACACTAACCACAACAACTGTAAAAACGCCGTCAACAACTAGCACAAATGCAACTCTAACACCAACAACGACGAAGACTACACCAACCACTACAGTGACTACACCAACCACTACAAAGATGACTCCAACATCCACCCGTACAAAGACTACACTGACACCAACCACAACAACTAAGACTATGCCGTCAACAACTAGCATAAAGACGACTCCAAAACCAACTACAACAAAGACTACATCAACTACGCCAAAGACTACACCAAACACTTCGGTGACTACATCAAACACTACCGTGGCTACACCAACCACGATAGTGACTACACCAACCACTACAGTGACTAGACCAACTACTACAGTGACTACACCAACCACTACAAAGACTAAACCGAGACCAACCACAACAACCGTGACTACGCCGTCAACTACTAGCATAAAGACGAATCCAACACTAACTACTCCAAAGACTACACCAACCACTACAGTGACTACACCAACCACGACAAAGACTACACTGATACCAACCACTACAAAGACTTCACCAACCACGACAGTGACTACACCAACCACGAAGAAGACTACACCAATCACTATAAAGACTACAACAACCACTACAGTGGCTACACCAACCACGACAAAGACTACGCTGACACCAACCAATACAAAGACGACTCCAACACCAACCACTACACAGAGTACACCAACTACGACAAAGACTACACCAACTACTACAGTGACTACACCAACCACTACACTGACTACACCAACCACGACAAATACTACACCAACCACTACAGTGACTACACCAACCACGACTAAGACTTCACCGACACCAACAACAACAACAACTATGACCACTTCAAGTACAGCCAGCACAACACATAAACCACGCGCTTGTAATAATTCGGAAATTTGGCCGCGACGTGACCCGAATGATTGCAGGTTCTTCTACCTTTGTGTCTATGGGGACATTGTGTACGACCAGTGTCCAGATGGCAAGGAATTCAGCCCCATTGATTTTGTGAGTATGAATTTAACAAAATATATCGGCTGTAATCCTCGAAATGTTAGGCACAGATGTATCTGTAGTACACAAACATTTCGCTAGATATATCCCATATAATAGGGAGCGAGTCTTTTAGCCATCCACTAATCCAGACTCCTGGTTGCTACTGAGACATATAATATTATTTTTACTATTTCTTCATTCCATCATCACCTGCCTAGCCTTTTTCCCAACTATGTTAGATTCGGCTTCCAGTCTAACCGGAGGCAGCTGAAGAACAGTACGTTACATGGAGCGACTGCCTATCTGACCTCCACATCTTCCACACGATACCGCTCGGTAATACTGGTTGTCAGACTTTCGGACTTGCTACCCGTAAAGACTGTCACAAATTCCTTACAATTTCTATGAATATCGTAAACAGAGGATTGTTTTATTTAGTCGTATACCTTAAGTGATAGCAATAGTCTTTGAAATGCACCTGTAAATTAGTACTATCTAGAAACAGTAAACGGACAGAGGGTAAGCTTCATACAACTGCGCTATGATAGGTACACTTCTACAAGCAAGGCGCGTGTGTGCGCTTCGCCTGAGTGAGGTAACTGGCTGAGCCGCTAAGAACCGGTTTGTCTTCGTACGCGACGAAGCCGCCAGTTGCCCGCACAGACGCACCTCCTGCTTGCTGTTGTAATGTACCTATCATAGCGCATGTCGGGGTGGACTGTATACTTGAATAAAACTTCAGACTTCTTGTTTCTTGTTTGTATTCCCAGGACTAGTGAGTTGCTTGACTGTTGAGTGACGACTGATTGATTTTGGGATATCGCTACGCCCCCGCAAGGGGGCGTGGCATGCAGTGCCGGAACGTTCGTTCCCTGGCTGCGGAGGGTTCGCGGCGGCCCGCAAATACGGACCCCTCACTTTGTGCGCCTAGCGCGGCTAGTGGCGGCGGGCGCGTATGATAACGCGCCCATTGTGAGGATGATTGATTTTGCAACTCACTGTCCTGTTTATATTCATTTCTTACATACCGCAGGTAGCGGGTGGGGCGCGGTGGCGGAGAGTACGACTCGTCAATGAGAGCGCGTCTTTGTATGTGTAGGTGTCTGGTGCTCTCGACAGGTTCAGACTTGTCGGAGTCGTGCTCTCTACCATCTTACAATATTATTATACTTATGTCTTAGGATAATAAAACAAACCTTAACTGAATTGTTCCATATCCTATCAAATGGTCTTTATTATAATACTTAAATCTAAAACGTTAGCTAATATTATGATATGTTTAATCAGATTTATTTACACATTACTGTTGGGTTACATGAGCTACGTCGTCCGTAACAGAGCGGTTGTTTGAAGCTTACCCTCTATGCGTTTACTCTGTGTGATCTTCCGTAGTTGGATAATACCAAAGAAATCATACTGTGACAGTCGTTTGGTTGAGATCCAGTTGTACAACTGGGGCCAGAAAAAAAGCTTGCATACGCGAAAGTGATAGACAAGTTATATTTCTGTCTACTTTACTCATATTACTGAATCTCATAAGTGTGTCTTGCTCTAACTATTAATTTTATTTAGTGACTTGTTTATTGCTATTCTCTGTTCACTGTCAATAACCAAGAAGTGTTTTATAATGTCTGAAAGAATCTTACCATATACCTTAAAATTATAACTTGTCCACAGGAATGCCAACCTCCCGAGAAAGCGCAATGCAGCATTACTACGACAGAGCCATTAACCTCTGGTACCACATTGAGCCCTTCTTATGATTGTGACCCGTATGACTCCTGGTCGAAACCTGACCCGAATGACTGCGAACACTACTATCTGTGTATCTATGGACATGTGATGCATAATCAGTGCCCAAGAGGATCTGAGTTCAGCCCTACTAGACTTGTAAGTCTTTCAATTATATCTTATACTTGGCAGCGTAATCTGCCGATCCTGTTGTCACTGCTGCCACAGGCCTCCGCTCTGCGACATTATACTTGGTATTTAAGGCGCTGACAAGAGGCAAATGATATAAGAAGGCTTGACTTAAAAAAAAACCAAATCTATATAGTTTGTGGTAGCGGAAAAAATATAATTATATTATTCTTAAACATATTTCTTAGAACTTGGTTGTTACCAAAACACATTTAGAAAAAAAATCTCGATACATAAACTAATCCAAAACATCTGTAATAAATATCAACGTACGGTTGGTATTTAATTAATAACAAGAACGTCTTATTTGTATGCAGAACTTGGTTGTCATTTATTTTCGATTACTCAACTCATTTTTGAGTAAATAGATAATTGCTTCATATTTTGCAATAAATTACAAGCGTTGTGTCATCGCGCTTCTCTTTCTTTTGAATGCAGTCTGACAGTTACCGCGGTTTAGCTGTTGTCAGCGTCTTAAATGAAATATTCATTAAAATGTAGTCGGTTTCTCAGAAAGGGTAGTGGGGGGATTAAGTATGACATAATTCTGAATTTTATGATTTTATTTGGTTATTTAAAGATACTCCCACAACTTAATACTAGTAACATACAACATAATAAAAATAACACTCGTACTTATACGATTATGCTGAATTTGTTACATAGAAAGACATATTAAAAAATGATGAAATGCCTATAGTACTAGGCTTAAAACGTAATTCCTGTTGTGTCACGAAAGTATATTCTGGGTTTACGGGTGGTTGCGCTCGCTTTGTGATTTTCCGTCCTTTGCTGCCTAAATTTTATTGTCCCCAACTCGTTAACGCTGCTGCTCGTGGATACTTCACTTCCTCCGAATAGTTAATAAATGAAATGAACTTTTTATCATAGTTTTTTATTATTGTTTGGTTTTGTAATTATATTTGTTTGATTTCTAGTTTATTTTATCTATTTATAACATCACACACATTACACACACATTATCTATTTATAAGTATACAAATATGTATTAGGCATGTTGAAACTGTTTATACCTACTTCCTGTCACTTGTCCCTAAAGGTTCATTAGAAAACCAGCGTCAGACAGCATCTGTCTGGCATTAATGCTGAAATTAACCTTTTTGGCGCAGCCGTGAGACACACTATTATTGTTAAAACATTATTTTCTCTGTTTTTATTTTATTGTTTTTATTTTGTGTTTCACGAACTGTGTCCAAATAAATTTTATTCTTTCTTTCTATGTTCATGATGTTTATGTCGCTTGTAAATAGCCCACCCGACAAGGCAGTCGTATTTTCATCAATCAATATCGTGCAATATAGCTACTTATATTGGGGTCGGTCGGTTGTAAAATACTATTTACTAATTTACATGGAGCGACTGCCATTTCATTTTATCATAAAATCTAAATATTTTATTTCACATAAACCTACATTTTTTTTTATTTGTGATGGGTTTGCTCTTGACCTTAGTCGAGGTCAGAGGTGACAGAGTCGACGATGGAGTGAGCTTACCCAGAAGAAGCCTGTTCACTCTCACTTTGAAGAGATTAGGGTTGTATGCGTTCGGAAACACAGATGCAGGCAGAGAGTTACTTATGAAACGTCAGAAGCTAGCTGCACGGTTCCAATTGGTCGTTTCCTCTGGAGAAGAGCCGGCAAGAAACTCCACTCCACTAAATTTAATAAAATATTGGCTTTTACAAAGTTTACAAATTACAGTATTAATAAGCATGGTAGGACAGTGTAGGCCCGTCAACAGGTACCAGGTACTTAACAAAATAAAAAATTGTCTACAAATCTAAAGTATTTTAAGCCTACAACGTTCTCACCGTCACAAAATATTTGAAAAAAAATCTATATAAAATATTATTAAAATAATAAAAGTAAAAACCTTGTTGAAATTAAATTGTAGGTATATAATATCAAATGAAAAAAGATTGTGTCAAGGAAGTATGTAAAAAAAAAACATCGTAATTTGGGAGTAGTTAATATACATTAACATAGTTTTGTCATTAATGAGGTACCAGGGAAGCCACATGTGCAGAAGGAATGAATGCCAAACTTCCTTGTCTTCAACGTAGTCTTTAATCTTATAATAATTATGCTTTTTTGGTAAGGACACTCATACTCAAATGAACTATATTAATCACAAACATTTTTTGCACCCAGGAATGCAAGCCAATAGCAGAAGCTGGTTGCAGTGTAATGCCCGAGAAACCTTTAGCACTTTCACTCCTTGGCTCTCGTCGCAACTACCCTGACACTGCTGAAATTCATCGTGACACTCGTGACACCAAGTGTCTCCCGATTTCTGTACGTCTTTTGTATTTCGCAGAAGACCCAGAAGATTGTAGAAGATATTATACTTGTTCTTTCGGGAGAAGTACCCATCTAAAGTGCCGTGAAAACTTCTCTTTCAGCGCTGAATTACAGGTGGGTTAGATTACAGTAGCCACGTATGATGAGTAACATCTGAAATCTCACCTTGATAATAAGCAACTGAGCAGAAACAGAAATTTACCTCAAATTTTAAAAAAGCTAAATTAATAATTAAATATTTATTCATTACTAGTGGTCGACATTCGACCCCCTCTACTTACAATCTATATAGTACTTACTAATTTCATGAGTACACTAATTCCATGCTATTATAAAGTACTTACTAATTCCATGAGTACACTAATTCCATGCTATTATAAAGTACTTACTAATTCCATGCTATTATAAAGTACTTACTAATTCCATGCTATTAAAAATTACTTACTTATTCTATGATCATGCTGTCACTTCCTGTTACACACTTCCGTCCCTTTTCACGAAATCACTCCCATAGAAAGCGAGAGGACGATGTTACTCATCAAAAATGATTTTGTGTGGCAAACAAGTAGGCGTCCTTTTAAGAGCAGGCGGTCTTAATCAAAGGAGAGGTCAAAATTGGTATAATATTCCGACGATTTTTAAACACTAATGTGATGTACCTTATTAGAAAGCTTATTTATTATGCTACTCGATTATAGTTAAATCTGATTTTTTCAGGCGCCCGTCTTTGTGAAAAAGTGAAAAATGTTTCAATACAAACAAAACGCACATAGTCTTTATTTATTCATTTCTATGCAATATAATTATTTTATGTGGCTAATGTTTCCGTTTCTATTAAATACTTTGAGATTTTATTATAATTTTAGCTGCAGCTCCATGAAATTAAGACAAAAAATATTGATTATCATGACAATGCAATAACAAAACGTATCGAAAAAAGTCAAAGCTGTAAACTCGGACTAAATATCCGCTGTAAATGTCAAGCCGAGTCCTGCTGACTGACGTTGTCATTGTCACGTCATTTGCCACAGGGCTGCCATCCCTAAAATATAAATAATGCTTGTAGAACATTTTATTTTTCAACACTTGTTTTAAAAAAAACGGGCAGCTGTAAAAAAAAATTAAATGCCCAAAGACATCAAAATAATTACCCTCTTTCAGCCTATATAGGTCAGAAGGCTGTTTAAATTTTCAATTATTTTAGTACCAAGCCCCATACATTTTGTGAACGTCTCCTTTCGAACGCAAGCTCCGCCCCTTGCTCCCCGCCACTCCGTTATGTGCTAAACGCTAATCCATCAGTAATAAAGTTGAATATCGCGTGCGCTCTTTGATCATGTTCGCGCACGAAACTAAATAGCGTAAGTCTCAATTCTTACGAGTACCTATTTCGTTTATAACTAAAGTAATAATGATCTTGAGAAAAAATATCTTTTGTCGGGATATTAAACTATATTTTCTTGCTGTGATTATTTATTTTAGACATAAAGGCTAAACAATCTTGTTTGTTATATATAAATAACCTTAAAAACACCATGATTTTCGAATAAAAAAATTATTGAAAGAAAATATTACAAATACGTAACTGTCTTCAACATGGAAAGAAAAAAATCCAATAAATCATAATACAAAAGTTTCATTTTGCTTGTATGTGTGACTGTTTCAGAATATTCATGCAAATTAACATTAAAAAAATAGGGAGCCTCCTCTTCAGCTCGTAACAGAGGCATCGCAAATACTAATGCCACCCAAGACAAAGCTGGTTAATGTTTGTTAGACATAAGAACAGTGGTGGCCCAGTAGCAACGGCCGCGACTTACGAGTTGTAGGTCGTAGGTTCGAACCCAGCCAGGCAATTTAGCATAATCAGCCTATATGATCCTACTGCTGAGACACAGGCCTCCTCTTTTCCAGAGGGATTAGGCTGAAATCAACCACGCGGGCCCAGTGCGGGTTGGCAGATGTCACAAGTCTTCGAATTTTCGGTTCTAGGACATGCCGGTTTCCTCACGATATTTTCCTTCACGTTTTGTGAGCAGTGGTGATAAATTAATTTACTCAAAGTAAAGCGCCTGCCTGGGTTCGAACCCACGACCTACAACTCGTAAATCGGAGCTGTTACCACTGAGCCACCACTGCTACATGCCAGGCACTTTACTTTGTGTAAGTTATTTCATCATCACCGCTGTCATAACGGTGAAGGAAAACATCGTGAGGAAACCGGCATGTCCTAGAACTAAAAATTCGAAGACATGTGACATTTACCAACCCGCAGTGGGCCCGCGTGGTGGATTACAGCCCACTCTCTCTCACACAGGACAGGCCTGTGTCCCAACAGTGAGAAAATTATATTATACTTTGGGGGTACTTATGTCTAACAAACATTTCAGCCTTTAGTACACCTTCAACTCGGCACAAATCCAAATTCCGGGCAGCTTATGAAAAAAAAAAAGGTGGATTTCCGTGTCCGACTTGGGAATCGAGCTAAGGACCACTTGCTCAGCAGTAGCGCGACCATTACACCAACGAGGCAGGGGAAATAAAACCTAATATCTAAATTCTCTTTCCAGATTTGTCTTCCATCACACCTGGTGCAATGCAAGAATAAGCAAAAGGCTACATAGAAATAAAATTAATTATTCAGTTTTAAGTAAAAAATTGTTTCAATCAACTCAGCCTAACGCAGTCCACGGCTGGACATAGGCCTCTCCCATGCTGCGCCACAACACCCTGTCCTCCGCCTTCCGCATCCAGTCTGACCCAGCCACCTTCTTAAGGTCGTCGGTCCATCTAGCTGGGGGGCGTCCCACACTACGCTTGCCGATACGCGGTCTCCACTCCAGGAAAAAAATCGTTTATAAATCTTTTTTTATATTTCACTGGTAACTTTAAAAATACATAATTCCTTTTGAACTTCGCCGAACTGAATGGACCGGTCGATAATTTTTGAAACTAAAAAAAATAATAGTAGGATGAAACTCATTGGAAAAGGAAGAAAATATAACAAAAATGAAAGGAAAAATAATTTACGGGTGATCTGAGGTCGGGAAGTGGATGGGGTGAGTTTTTAAGGGTAAAAAAGGTTTATCTCGATTTCCGGCAAAACTACAAGTCCTATGGAAAAAGTTTAATGACAAAGTTGTAGGTATTAAAAAGATCTACAACTTTTGTATTTACACTTTTTTCACATAACCTCTAAGTTTTTGTGAAAAATTCAAATAACCAAGTTTTTGGTTTTTTATTTTTATTTTTGATGAAATTTGGTGAAAACTTACCTTTTTATGTCCCCATTACACACGGTAATTTTTTTGTTTTAAAATTTTCTTTTTTCACCGTATTTTGACTTAATATCGAAAAAGCACCCTAATTTTCAATCGAAAATTCTCCCGTCAAAATATCTGCTTTTTCATCCTACAAAAATAGTAGGATGAAAAAGCAGATATTTTGACGAGGGAATTTTCGATTTTTTTTTTTCAATTTTCAAAAGCTTCAGCCCTGGTCTAGAAGTAAAAATACAAGAATCAAAACAATATTTCACGTAAAACTTCACTTTGGACTACCAAAACAAAAGCTTTGGAAAATAAAACAAACACAAATACACACATGTTAAGTACGGATCCCTTATAAATATTGCCACCTTGCAATTCCTTTTGTTTACGCCAAGCGCATAGAAACTGCATCGACGACATCCGTCCAGCCACGAGCCGCCGACGCAGCGAAATTCGACATTAGCTATTAGTTATTTTTAAACTTATTTTTGTCATTCCATCGAATAGTTTTCACCAATTTTAATTGTAATAATTTCGTTTAAAATAAACTAGTTTTAAAATAACTTTGTTTTTTTTTTCGATCCATAGAATAGAATAGAATACTCTTTATTATGTACACCATAAAAATTACAGATATAAATGTTGAAATTTTACACAGGGTGACACAATGGGCGGTCTTATCGCTAAAAGCGATCTTTTACAGACAACATCCAAACAATCAACACACTCAACACACAACCACAACAACCACAACAAGCACACCCAATCAATCTGCATCGCCTGCAGCTTACGTAATTGGTGCAGTCGGTACGATACTCGCGGGCCAATTCACGAAACGCATTAGAATCATCTCACATCAATAACCACGATCGCGGGTCACCCGGACGGCTATCAAGCCACGTCACGAGTATCCTGAATCTACAGTAAAGCTACGGAACCGAGTGGAGAATCCAGACATCGATTCACGGAGAAGAACCAGAGATGAATTAGATGTGACTACACCAGAATCTCTCTCGTGTTGCATCCTATCTATTCCTAGTTACTTTTATGCCCAAGATTTATCATCACGAAGGATCTTAACCCCGGGAACCTGCTTCGCGACAGGCTCGCCGACACATAGTAAATATTAACTGAGATTTAGACAGTGAATTATATTTTAATTTGAATACCTTATTTGAACCTAAAATGCCACAAGACTAACACAAGAGTAATTTTTAAGACCTTGCGCCTTGTGCCCGATTTTGACGGAACAATGCATTGACTAGGTTTATTAACATCTGTAACCGGATAGTAACTCAGTAAGCAAACCCCGAGCTAGAGCTAGGGAATCTGTGTCTTCTAAATGGCATTTTAAACAAGATGACACCTGCCCTATCTACTATCAATTCGATCGGCATTCCTGAAACTTGGGCAGGTATTAGATCAGCTCTAATTAATAACTTCTCAGACCAGAGAGACGAAACGGATTTATACAATGACCTCTCGTTGGCTACGCAGGGCAAAAAAGCCCCTCAAGAATTTTACAGCGGACCTTGATCGTTATCGCTCTAAGAAAATGGTCTCAGGAGACTGTCCGTATCTATTGAGAAAAATGTATCTGCATTTACTGAATTTTAACATAATTTCACACATTTTGTCAGCAAGAAAATGGGCAGTTTTCACAAAACCTTTTTTTGATGTCAATCGATCCTGTTTCATATTAGGATCAAAAAACTTTATTAGACGCAATTTTTTTCCATACTTTTGGTAGTAAAAAAAATTTATGATGGACAGATTAGCCGACGGACTAATTGATTTTATTTTACCACTTTGTCGACGTGATTAATATACAGGGTGGAATTTTGTAATGCCACCTGGAGGGAAAGTACTCTTAATACTGCAGATAGAAAATTTTACTCAAAGGAAACATTCCTTTATTTTTGAATAGAAAGCAAACTGCATTCAAAGATTTTCGAACATTCTCTTCTCCCACACCCGGGAATCGAACCGGCTAAAATCTGAAAAAATTATACCCTGTACTTTTGTTGCATCGATCGTTAGGGTCAATTATAAGGATGAAATCTCTCTAACAAACATGATAAATTAAATGAAAGGAAAACCAGGAAATCTGAAGTTAGAAATTCAATGAGTCAAGTTAAAGCTCTTTAACTAACATCCATCTTTTGTAATGCAGACTCCTTTGCGACATACTCGTAGCTGCGTGTATGAGGTAATTTAAATATGGAATGTTAGATTAAAATTTGAAAATTAGATTGGGGACTTCTGGCGGGAAAGTGAAGCGTCATGTTAGCAGTTTTGTTTTATTTTGTAAAATTTGTGTTTAGCCGAATATTAATGTGTAATAGTGGTGGATTATTAACCATTAAGTGTTCGTGAACCTGCACTAGTGTAGACAAATGAAACAAAACAGTGAAACATCACTTTATGTTCTCTCAAGAAGTCCGCGCGAGGTTTCAGTAAAGTGCCACGTCTTTACTGAAACTCAAGGGGAGCGGGGCGGGATATCATCTATCATCTTTATCATGCATCATTGAATGGCGTTCATTTCATAATTATACATTATTAATATTAGTTACAGCTTTGTACTAGTTACCTAATTTTACATGACACTGGCTAAATGCACAAACCGTGCGAAGCCAAAAAGAAAAGAAAAAAAAAAAAAAAAAATTAGATTGTCATAGTTGTTATTCACATTTGATTGTTTTTACAACTCATTTCACATTTTGTCTCACGGTGAAAATGGCTTATCAAGAACAGTTTGATTTAATGGAAGCTTATTTTTTAAATAACAAAAACGTGAATCTAGCTCTGCGGTGGTATGGAGAGAGATATCAAGACCGACAGGCACCAACTCGGTTCGTATTGAAAAGAATGGTAGAAAATTTAAAGAATACGGGTGGTTTCAAGAAGAGACGGCAAACTATTCAGCAAAACTATTTCGATTTTGAACTAGATGTTTTAACATACTTTGAATCATTTCCAAAGGCTTCAAGTAGAGATGCTGCCGATGAATTAGGAACAACCCACACTCGCGTACTTAAAGTGCTGAAAAAGTATAAGTATAAATGCTATCGTGAAGGTCGGTTGGTGCAAAAATTGCATATTGGGGATCGTGACAGACAATTAAAATTTTGTGAAAACATGCTTGGAGAAATTGACCGAAACCCTAATTTTTTGAGTAACATTGTATGGTCTGACGAAACCAACTTCAGCAATAATGGCATGTACAATCGCCGCAATAACCATTATTGGTCTCGAGTGAATCCTGTTCGTGTTCATGAAACTAACAATCAAGTAAGATTTTCTTTCAACGTTTGGTGCGGAATTATGAGAAATAATGTAGTGTTAGTCCACGTGTACGAAGGTCATTTAAACACTGTCAAGTATATTGAAATACTGGATCTCTTAAGAAACGAGTTAAATGGTTTCCCCGAGGAAGAGCGAAACCAAATAATTCTACAGCAAGATGGTGCTCCAGCACATAACAGCAGAATCACTACTGCCTACATTAATAACCATTTTAATACCTGGATTGGTACAGACGGCACAATCAGATGGCCTGCGAGATCGCCAGATCTCACCCCATTAGATTTTTCTTGTGGGGATATGTAAAAAAATCAAATTTACATGAAATCTTATGCGAATGACAACGAGTTGAGAGTTGAAGTTCAGAATACGATTTATAATATTCACCACAACACTTTATTAAAGATTACTAGAAATGAATTCGTTAAAAGAATAAATTTGTGTATCCAAGAGAATGGAGCCCATTTCGAGCAACTAATTAGTTAGTTTACCATTTTTTGTAAATAATTAAATTAATTTAAGATTTCCTGGTTTTCCTTTTATTTAATTTATCATGTTTGTTAGAGAGATTTCATCCTTATAATTGACCCTAACGATCGATGCAATAAAAGTACAAGGTATAATTTTTTCAGATTTTAGCCGGTTCGATTCCCAGGTGTGGGAGAAGAGAATTTTCGAAAATCTTTGAATGCAGTTTGCTTTCTATTTAAAAATAAAGGAATGTTTCCTTTGAGTAAAATTTTCTATCTGCAGTATTAAGAGTACTTTCCCTCCAGGTGGCATTACAAAATTCCACCCTGCATATGTGGTGTGCACGCATGCCAAATAAAACTTTCTAGTACCAAGAGTCTCTGAGCTAAACATACCTTTAATAAGATAAAAATAACAAATGAAGAATTTATACTATACTTAGTTCTAAATGTTAACAATAAAAATTATATTGTCTCGTTCAGTGTCCATCACGCAATTAATTTCATAATCATTGACTTTAATATAATTGATTGTAGTAAATTCAAATCAAATCAAATAATCAAATAATCGTTTATTTATAAAAGGGTCACATGTACAATAAAAACCTTAACAATTAAAATAGAGCACAGTTGCATATTTGCCTGAACTTGGTTGAACCTGTGCTTCAGGCTAGAAAGTGCCTAAATAAATAATGTAATAAATTAACAATGACTATAAAGTAAAAACTAAAATTAAAACTTTGGTAAATAATAAAATAGCATGTTAGCAGATCTATTTGCAGACAACAAGTATATCTTCTGACTGTGCATAATATATGGTTAGTAAATATTTGTGTATAATTTTTTTACAGCTAAAGTAATTTAGTTTATAAATACTAAGTTTTCTATTTAATCTATTGTACAGAAATGGGCATAAGAATGTAAAAAATCTTTCTACAAAGACATGTTTTGAGGTTGCATTAGATAAGCATACTATATCATTCCGTCTCTTGTTAGTATTGTCGGCATTGTAGGTAAGCATAGTGTGCTGTTTTAATACTAAGGGCATAATGAAAAGCTGGCGAACCGTCAGTACGCTGCAGGATCTATATAGTAGATCTGTGGGAAAAAAGACGGGATAGAAGTTTGCTACTTTTACAATTGCTCTCTGCGCTCTTTCCAGAGGAAGTAAATTAGTTTTTGGTGCGCCACCCCAAGAAGTGATACAATATTGAATTATAGACTGACATAGGGCCAAATAAACTTGTGTGATTAATTTTGAACCTGCAAATGAGCGTAATTTTTTGAAAACATATATAAGTTTGCGCACTCTTTTAACTAGACTTTCAATATGTTTTCTAAAAGAGAGTGTGTCATCTATTATTACCCCAAGGTATTTTAAGTTGCTCGTTTTGAGGATAAAAGGACAATTACACATATTGACTGTACGGTTTCCACATTGATGGGCATATAGATGAGGGTTAGTAATGTTAAGTTGAGGCTTGCGCATGGAGAATTGAATATATTTTGTTTTGTCAGCATTTAATGTTAGTAAATTGCTTTGAAGCCAATTAGTTACAGTATTAAAACCTAGTTGATCGATTTCGAACAGTTCGCTACTGGTTTTAGCGGTAAATATTAACACCGTGTCGTCGGCATAAGATATAATTTTGCCGTCTGGAATATTAAGACTACACAGGTCGTTAATATAAATCAGAAATAGCGTGGGACCCAGAATACTCCCCTGAGGAACACCAAAACCAGTATTTTTCTGCTCATCGCTCGTAGTATTATCTATTCTAACACATTGGTACCAGCCCCCTAAATAGTCAGCAAATAATTTCAGCGCCGTTCCCCTTATTCCTAACGTCTCTAATTTGTTTAGAAGAACAGAAACAGACACCGTGTCGAAGGCCTTGGCTAAATCAAGGAAGACTCCCAGGGTCTGGTTTCTTCTGAAATATAATCAGTTAAGCCATGCGCCGTGTCGGCTGTCGATAGTTTGGCTCTGAAACCAAATTGCGCAGGGGATAGGCAGTTGTTTTTTTCTAGGTAATTAACTAGTCTACTGTTTATAATTTTCTCAAGTATTTTTTTATATCGATGAGAGTATGGATATTGGCCTATAATTATTAACTAATTCTTTATTTCCAGATTTAAAGATAGGGATCACATCTGCTTTTTTTAGACAACTGGGGAAAATTCCTTTGGAAAGACAGATTCGAAATATATGCGTTAAAGGAGGTACCAAAATATGCCTAAAGAGTTTAAGCATCTTATTGCTTATATTATCCCATCCAACTGCACAGTCATCTTTTAGGCCAGAAATGATTCGGTTAATTTCATCTTCATCGGTGTCCAGCATAGCAAAGGATTTCGGGTTACGGCCATTACTTGATTTTTGGAAAGGTGGTTGGTGTCAATGTTTCGGAATCTGTTCGGCAAGAGTTTTCCCAACATTTACAAAAAAGTTATTTACATTGTTAGCTGACAAGAGTGGTGAAGGATTAGTAAGCAATAAACTCGAATTTGATTCACGCTGCTTAGACATATTAGTGACATTTTTAATATGTTTCCAAAGTTGCTTACTATTGTTACCTGCTTTATTTAATTCACTTTTATCGTAATTATTTTTTTAATTCTTTAGGAGATTGTTGCAAAAATTCCTGTACCTTTTATAGGTGGTTTGAATTATTAGATTATCAGGGTATCTCTTTGTTTTTTGATGAAGTTTATCTCTGTGTCTTATACACCAAATTAGTCCAGGAGTAATCCACGGTTTGATATTATAAAGTTTCTTGTTTACTGCAGAAACTGTCGTGTTACGTAATATTGCTTGTTGGACATGTTTTATTAAGTACGATAAAGCCAAATTAGCGTCAGCAGTATTATAAACTAGGTAAAAATCAAGTTTACATAAATCATATTCGAGTTTGTTTACGTTTAATTTGCTCACGGTGTCTGGGGACGATTTAGCTTAGGCAGCGTTAAATTTACGGTAAATAGGACAGCGTGATGGTCAGTAATTGTGGAGTTAGTAACAAGCGTAATATATGATAAGCTAGTTTTGATCATCCTATGATCGAGGCAGGAACCGCTCTGATGAGTAGGCAATGTGTGAGCGGGGAGAAAACCATGGTATGAGCAGATATTAAGGTAATCTTGGGTCCCTGCATCGCAGTTTTCGGAGCCAATATTTATATTTAAATCCCCTGTTAGTATAACATTTTTAAAAGGGCTTAGTTCTTGAAAAATCTGGTTTAATGAATTGTTAAAAGGATCTAAGTTTCTAGCGGAAGGGGATCTATACATAGCGATTATCGCTGTGGTTTTACCAATTTTAATGACTAAACAGTTACACATACTGTCTTGTAGAGTATGTTCCTCGACTGTGACCTTTAGTGATTGCTTAGCAAAGACTACCACACCATCATTTTGATTGTGCCCTGGTATTACTGGGAGATTATCGTAGCGATCTGATAGCCAGCACTCGGTAAGTACCATTATATCACAATCAAAGTTAAGTCTATAAAGGAAAGTGTTAAAGTTATCTATGTTTTTATAAATACTTCGAATGTTTTGGGTCAGTATGGTTAGTGAATTTTGATAGTCGGAAAGATATTGTCTGCAGTCCTCAACGTCACATGACTTTGACACAGTTCAAAATGTGTTATCTATATCGGTAATTAAGTTATCATCCATATTAAACTAAAACCAACTAAAACTAACAATAAAAAATAAAATAAAAATAAGTCTAAAATATAAACAAATGTGTGGCGCTCTCTCAATTAGCAGTTGCATTAGCAAATTAATTGGTAGTTCATTTATTAAAACAATAATTAAGTAAGTATGTACTTACAATTTGCACGTCGAAATTAAAGGCATAATAACTAATGAGAGATCGTCTCGCTCGGCAAAGAGCTAGTATGGCTCGCACACTGATGGTTCCATACCATTAAATCTATTGTTTTTTTTCCTTGTTTTAGGAGTCCATATTTTATGATTTTCCATAAATGAAACCGGTAACACGTATTATGTACAATAAAAAACAAATAATTAAAAAACACGCCTGCCATAACAAAAAGTGAACTAAAAAGATGGAAACAAGATTAAAAGAAACCAGTATCCTTTAAGTACCAAAAATAAATAAATGCAGTCGGAGGCAAATTTTAAGGCGTTCGTAACATCCTAGATGCCTCCGACTGCATTTATTTATTTTTGGTACTTAAAGGATACTGGTTTTCTTTTTATCTTGTTTCCATCTTTTTAGTTCACTTTTTGATATGGCAGGCGTGTTTTTTATTTTTTTTAATTATTTGTTTTTTTTATTTTATACCTTTTAGTGATAAAACAATATTTTTGCAAACGCACAATGTGCCACGAAATGTGCTCTGTCCAGTGTCGTCCCTTGCAGCTTGTGCACTGCATGTTAGATATTTTTGGTACGTACTAAGCAAGCTCTAGACGATGATAGCATACGTAGTCAAATTTTCATGAAAAAAACAAATTATTACCGTTTTTTAGGGTTCCGTACCTCAAAAGGAAAAAACGGAACCCTTATAGGAGCACTTCGTTGTCCGTCTGTCTGTCTGTCAGTCTGTCAAGACCCTTTTTCTCAGGAACGCGTAGAGGTATCAAGTTGAAATTAATATCAAATACGTCCCTTGAAACTCTAAAAAAAACAAGCTTCCAAGTCAACGCAATAAAAATACGGCGATATAAGCGACATTATTGCGTCATATTTCGATACTCGCAAATAAATTAAAACCTATAGGGTACTTCCCGTTGACCTAGAATCATGAAATGGCAAGAAGCAAGGTCTTACAGCACAAGTATAGGAAAAAGTCCTAAAATTGTAAATGTGTAGTTTTATCACATAAAGAAAATTGCAAATATCTCGTACATAAATCGAAACCTATAGGGTACTTCCCGTTGACCTAGAATCATGAAATTTGGCAAGAAGCTAGGTCTCACAGCACAAGTAAACGAAAAAGTCCAAAAATTGTTAATTTGTAGTTTTATCACATAAAAAATACTTTTTTGCGATTACAAACTTACATTTTCAGTTGGAAAATTGACCGTGGCGTATATCGATGTATGGGAGAACATGCTTTTCAATTAAAATGTAAAGTTTGTTTTTTTAGGGATAAATTCATCCCAACTACGAAACCCTTCATTGTGCGACACGCACTTGGCCGGTTTTTTTTATGTACCATGGCTCCTCCTGTATATATTTAAATGATAACTAGCCTATGTTACCCGGAATAGTTCAACGCGTCTAACAATACCACATACGTTAAAATCGGTTAAGCCGTTTAGAAGTTATGGTGGAATAAAGAAACTCACAAACATACATACATACATGAACCCTGAAAACATAACACTCCTTTTTTTGGCCAGTCGTGTAAAAATACTGGCTACCTACTACCTACTGTTAAAAAGATAAAGCCATGTGACATGCAGACAGACATAGCGTAGGTCTAGTAATGGGTTCCGTTGGCACCCTTTGCGTACGGAACCCTTAAAAGTAATGTACACAACATCTCACATCTCATCTTGTTAATAACCAACTGAGCAGCGTCAAAAATGACCCCCTCTACTTACGATATAGTACTTACTAATTCCATGCTATTAAAAAAGTACTTATTCCATACTCAAGCTGTCACTTCCTGTTACACACTTCCGTCCGTTTTCACGAAATCACTCCCACAGGAAGCGACAGACAAAAATGTACTCATCAAAAAACACGTTTCACTAGTCTTGCAAAAGTGTATTGTGTTACCCAGTAACTGAGTTGTGGAGGTCAGATAGGCAGTCGCTCCATGTAAAATACTGGTATTCAGCTGCATCCGTCCGGTTAGACTGGAAGCAGAACTCAACATAGTAGGGGAAACGCTCGGCAGATGATGAAAAGACAAAAAATTCACGTTAACATTTAATTGTTTTAACAATTTATAAATAACAACAATAATTTAGTTGGTAATATCGTTCACAGAGACAATAATAATAAAATGCAGAAAATAAAAATATAACCATGACCGAGGTCAACAGCTAAAAAAACTTTTTACTAAAAAAATAACTTCAAGTTCGGAAGTTGGTGTCTTGTATCTGTATTTTAGTTTTATGCCACCGACTTTTGGAAGTCGGTTTTTTTTTTTTGTAAAAAGTTTTTTATTTTTCACTTTTTAGTGCCCAAAAAGAATTTTCCAAATCGGGTCGTAAATGACGGAGTTATGCGCGAACAAAAAACGCAATGCAGAGTAAACGAAAAGATCGTTAATGTAGACAATGTAGATAAATTTTTAGATGTTTGTTGATTCTTCTGCTTGTCCGATTTCGATGAAATTTTCATGGGACCATTTGGGAAGTATACCCTTTTCAACAAAAAAAGGATTTTTCAAATCGGTTGGCAAGCGACGGAGTCATGCGCGAACAAACATAAAAAAACAAACATCCGAATTGAGAACCTCCTCCTTTTTTAGAAGTCGGTTAAAAAAGTGGAAATAAGAAAAGTGACAAGAGCCATAACGATGATGGAAAAGTAAAAACATGTATGGGACTGACATAAACTACCGAAAATAATGTTAATATAAGTAAAGAGGTAGATAATACACGCTCCGCAAGTGCCACGTCAAAGTTTTGCTAATTAGCCACATTTTCTTGGTGTTGTCTCTTTTTCGCTCCCGATAATTACGACATGCCATCCTACTTCCACCTGTCATCTAATTGTGTGACATTGTGCCGTTTTTGAAGATCAAATGTTGAGTAGGTAACCTATCTACAACTTTTTACATTAGTATAATATCATTGACCGAAAAGCTTATGACAATCATGTTGAAAGTCATTGTAGAAATACGCAACGCTTTGACAGCGATTGTCACTTGTTTAGGCTCTCTGGTCTGTCATTTTTTGTTCACTGACAGTGTTAATGTTACCGGGTTAGATGAGCTAATGGGACTTAACAACTAAATTATCGTGTTCAATACTTTTTGTAACTGCTTAAAGTCCTGCTAGCAAAATATGGGTTTCAACTCCCTGGTGGTAACACTTGAAGATTTCAAAAGTCGAAGGGTAAGTGGAAGGGTCGGGTGGGAACATTTCTCACTCTTGACACCTTCTTAGCGTCACCTTTGTCAACGCCAGGAGGAAGCTTCACAACCGCTTCTTCAATATTCAGGTTGTCGATTCCTTCTTTATTGAATAAGCATATGACGAACTTCTTAAGGCCATCTTCATCTTCTGGGATGTGGCCTTTTTGCGTTTTGACTAGGACTTCGGTTGAAACGCCGGATTCTTTGATACATTCGATCTCATGGGCTCTTGCTTTTTGGGCCGGAGTAAGAATCACGTTCTGTAAAGAGAGATAGAATTGTTAGGTTGTCGTTTGTAAATTTGGTGGAATTTGGTTAGTGTTTTCTGGTGCTGATCGAAAAGAGGAAGAGATTCTTTGATTAAATTAGATTTATTATTGACAAGCTGCATTAATTTGTGACCTCTCTGCGGTTGATTGACGTTGACCAGTAGATATTGCTCGCCTCAAAACATATTCCCGATATTCGATATTACATATTTATAAACGGTCGACTATCGATCGTTAATGACGATCGTTACTAGTGAATGTCACACTGACTATGGTTCACATGATGGACTAAGGGCGGAAACCAAACCCTCTAACATAGAGGGCACACCTATCGACGTCGAATGAAAGCATTAGCTATCAATCGACGTGCTGCTATTATGAACCACAATGGGTCGGTACCTTTAATCATCCTACCTAATCCTAATCCTAACATGACATTATTTGCCGATGACAGCACTGCTATAGTCGAATATAAGAATGAGACGAACTACGAAGATGAAATAAACAGCACACTTAGAACAATAATAGATTGGCTTAATCAAAATAATCTAGTCATAAATTTACAAAAAACAGTCAACAAGTCATGCATTTTCACCAGAGGTTACAGCCAAAAAAAGTAATTACTGAATATAACGGCCAAATCGTAGACACAACTTCAGTGACTAAATTCTTAGGAGTGCAGATTGACGACAAATTGACATGGAAATCACATGCTGAAATTGTGTGCCAAAAACTTAGTAAATCTTCATATGTACTCAATAACCTCTCAAATAAACTAAACATAAATACATTAATCATTGCCTATCATGGACTAGTCGCTTCATTATTACGATACGGTGTCATATTTTGGGGCAACTGCAGTGAGAGGGAAATAATATTTAGGGCCCAAAAACGATGTCTTAGATCAATAATATAGGTCTTCTTAAGTTTACTGATAGTTGTCAACCAGTACTTGTATCCCTGAAAATTCTGACATTACCTTGTTTATATATACTAGAAGTTGCCCTATTCGTTAAATTAAATAAACACCTATTTACCTCAATGATTGACATAAGACAACGCACAGCACCAATTAGGTCCCAGTATAAAAACCAATTGTGCACAGGTGGTCATAAAACAGCCTTATTAAAAAATTTATTTTTATTTTAAAAGACCTACCCATATACATGTTTAAAAAACAATTAACAAAACTATTGCTGGAGAAATTTTATTACACAATTAAAGACTTTTTTAAATGACAAAACTATATAGGAAAATGTTATTTATAAATGTACGCTGTCTTTGCAATTTCGAATGTTTTAGATTATAATAATGACATTATTATTTTATGTATTACCTAAAGTTTGTTGTTTTTTTTTATGATTGTTGTTATATTCTAATTTGACATAAGTAACAGATTTTGACATTACCAGATTATCTAAATTCTAGGTATACCTAGTATTAATTGTGATTGTCGTTAATGTTTTGGAATATTTTGACATTAAGCTTTTTGACATTACACATTACGACATAATTATATTCTTCATTGTATGATTTGCGAGTGATTTATATTTAATTTATTAATTATGTTGTTTTTTTTTTAGTCTGATCTGTAACTAACCTATTAGATTCGTCTATGGCTAATAATAATCGTACTAGCTGTGCCTATCCCTATAATATAATCATGGTCTGGCAGTTTGAGTCATTTAAGCGGCCTACCCAAATGTCCTTTCTTTGGTATTGATCGTCGCATCGTTGAGCTCCTTAAGTTCTGAGTAGAGCTGCACGATTACTGACAAATGTGTGCACTGACTGGTCAGGTCCACTCAATCTGTGTGGTTCTTTCCTCAAAAGACCATTTCAGACACCAATCTACATGGCCTTCACATGATCTGACCAAGATTATGTCTGGACTTTAAAAGAGACTGTGACCTCTGTTGCAGTTAGTTTCGGCATTTCTTCTTAGAGTAGTCAGATAGGAAACGCCTACCTCATCTAGTTTTAAAAATATGACTGACGTGTAAAAGTGTTTGTACAAACCTACTTACAGAAATAAAAATCAATTATCATTTATCTGTATTACCTACTACCAACCTAATATTTTGCATGCCGTAAGGTAAAATGTATCGGGACACTAGTTTAATAATTATTCCAACTTATATGTATACCTACATTATCAGCAAATAAATGATTTATTTCTTTCTTTCTTTCTAACTATACATAATATATGTATGTTACTAGCTGACCCGGTGAACTTCGTATCGCCTTATACCGACAGCAGCGCCACCTATCAAGTCCAATTGTGTTTTTAAACCATCCAGAAACCCATTGAAATATAAATACAAAGTTTCAACCAAATCGGTCCAGCCGTTTAGGAGTTAGGTGACAAACATACGTACAGAAGAATTATGTATATTAAGATATTATGTATACAATATTACAAATGCAAAAGTGAATTTGTCTGTTACGCTTTCACGCTAAAATGGCTGAACGTATTTGGATGAAATTTTGCGCATGCGTAGACCATGACCTGGGTTACGACGCGGAATACTTTTTATCCCGATATTTCTACGGGATCAAGACTTATGCGGGTGAAACCGTGGGGCTCAGCTAGTTTATAAAATTATGAAAACTGCGATGTTTTCCTAAAAGATAAATCTAATTTCGCAGTGTAGGTATGGCTGAAATTTCAAAATAATTGGTCCAGTAGATTAGGAGTAAATCGGCTGTGAGAGACGAGACGGACAGACAGACAGACAGCCAGCCAGACAGACAGACGCATGAGTGATCCTATAAGGGTTCCGTTTTCGGAACCCTTGACTTCTACCTACCCGCAATGGGCCCACGTGGTGTATTACAGACCACTCCCTCTCGTAGAGGGAGTGGTCTTAGGCCTTCCCACTGCTGGGAAGCAGTGGGAACTGATTATGAGGTATGGGAGGACAGTGTAGGCCTGTCAGTATGCCGGGAGGACACGGCGCGGCATACGCTGGCAGAGTGTGCCGCATGGGAGGAGCCTCGCCGTGCCCTCATCTCAGGAGAAGGCAGTGACCTGTCGCTGCCGGCCATGGTCGAGTCGATGACCGGCAGACAATGCCTTCTTCTGGCCCCCCTAAATGAGTACAGGGACGGCGGACTCGGGGACGTCCGCCGCCCCCATCAGACTGGACCCGAGGTGGCGGCACGTAGTGTTCCACGCGCGCCCCGTTCAGACGTCGCGGGGGGGGCGCAGGGGGGGGGTTGCGGAAATAATAACAGATCCCAAGATCCCCGGTGCAAGTGTAGGAAGGGAACACTGGGGTGGTTTTTAGTCAGTAAGAGTCTGACAGACCCCTTCGCCCACCCTAGGGCGGAGGACATCCATGAGGATTTACCACCCCGTGAACAAAAGAAAGGCCTGTCAGTATATAATAACGGAATGGTGTGTTTTTTTTTTTATTTTTTATAATAAGCAAACTAGTACAAGTTCGTAAGAGCACGTCTGCATCAGTGGGTCCTGGGTGAGATCCCCAAATCAGACACTCCAAGACTCCGGGCTGCAACTGAGGAAACCCAACCCTAGAAAAATCCAATAATCACGGGTTTTTCCTCGTAGGTCTCATAGTGGCCACAAGCGCTACTGCTGAACATGCCTGAGTTCGATTCCCAGGTCGGGCTTAGTGTTATTGGGTTTTTCCATCAGGAATTTCAATGAAGTAGCCCAGTCTAAATTTCTGGCGAAATGTTAGTTTAAGACAAACCTCTGCCTAACCCTTTAGGAAATACAGGCGTGATGATACAGGGTCGAAGGGACATCGACGCGCATCCTGTTACATGGATTAAGTACATCATACTTGACCCCCGTGGGTCAGAAACGGGGGGCAAAAAAAACGGAAGTGCACTAACGACTTCAGACTTAAGGCTCGTGCAGACTGGCGTTACATCGCGGGCGCGCCAGGCAGCGCGACGCGCAGCGCAACACTTTCCATGCAGTTTTCATAGAAATTGTGCTACTAGTGTGGGTGGCATCGTGCCTGTCTGCGGGAGCCTTTATTCTATAGATATACGTGTTACAGCTAAAATGAAGATAAGTTCTAATGACATAAAAATGAGGTACACAGTTATATCAAATTATAGAGAACGAGTAGTATGGGATAAAGACTTCACTAGTTGTGGTGCCATCCCTTAGCTTAGGAACGTAAATAAATATACAGTACATAATAAGTATCAGTGTTTTAATGGATAAACAGACTCCCAGTGACAACTGATTACCGCTGCATTATATTGTTATCAAACTGAGAGGTTAACACATGTAGGTTACGACTTACTTGTCCTATAATTAACTTCAGTAATAATTCTGTTTTGGTATTAAAACTTAAACTTGGACTAATATATGTTATGTATTTTAGTGTAATTAGCAGCGAATTTTTGGAATTTATAATATTATTATTTTGATGGATGTTTGTTACAAAAAGTTACTTTCACGCAAAAACTAATGAACGGAGTTAGATGAAATTTACCACGTAGTTTATAACCTGGACTAACCAGATAGGATAGTTTTTATCCCAATGTTCCCGGGACGCTGCTAGTATTAATAATAATAATAAATAAATACTTACTGCGGCGTGAACCCCAGCCACCAGGACAACACACAATATGACGAACGATTTCATCTTACAAAGTTAGTTTCGACGCTACCTGAATAAGTCTTGAGCCTGCATTTATATACCTCTTGAAGGAAATCCAGTTCGAGAAAAGCTGCGCACGAGTTTGATTTGCTTATAAAAAAGTTCCATAGAAATATAGTGTAGGTATGGAGTTTTTTTGTTAGAATAAAAGCGGCCCAGTCCGGGTCGGAATCGCACACGAAGGGTTCCGCACCACCATACATACACTACATAATAATATTTATTTAACACTACTTATTTTTTTTTTAATACATACACGATTCTGGTGTTTACATTTTATCCCTTTTTATTTTTAAATTTATTTTATTTTTATGATTTATTGATATAGCGTTAATAATAGTTAAATCTGTGAAAATTTCATGAACACACATGAAATTTTCCCATTAACTGTTCAAAAGATACAGCCCTCAGACAACCAATCTAACCTAGGGGTATCGTGTCGCTCCATGTAAAATACTGGTATTCAGCTGCATCCGGTTAGACCGGAAGCCGACCCTAACATAGTTGAGAAAAGACTACGCAGATTAATTCATCTTTATTCGTCCCATACGATTGGTTTAAGTGTATCTTTTTGTTTGGCTCTTCAAACTAACCCAATCAAAATCACCTTCCATAACTGCTTCTTAAAAATTGGGTTACCATTTTATCTTCCTGCCATTCAAAACGTACCCAAGCCTGATCAAGATTATGTCTGAACTTTAAAAGAGAATGTGACTCCTGAGTTTGCCTAAGTCTTTCTTCTCAGAGTAGTCAGGAAACACTGAACTCATCTAGTTTAAAACAACTTAATTTTGACGTGCAAAATTGTTTTTTGTATCCTATTTACAGAAATATATTTCTATTACACTATAGTTTCGAAGAAAATCGCGTGTGACAGATAAACGGACAGACTCCATAAGTGTTCCGTTTTACAAAATTGCATACGCAACTATAAATAAAGTTTTTTTATTTTTCACTTTTTAGTGGGTTAGTTTGTAATTATTTTATCTAATTTACAATAGCCTAATGTCAAATTCTCATCACCTTTTACAAAATATTGCTTTTCGCGATGCAGGGGCGTTAATTGTTGAGGAGTTCTCCTGGTAAGAACCAGTAGAACTGATGTTGACTTCACCATATGCATTTTGACGAGCATAAATTGCTTAGCAATCATTTTAAAGTGCCTAATCGAATCACAACGGTGAAATACTTATTATTAAGTAGTTCCGGTGGCCATCTGTGGTCTTCATCATCAGTTCCACTTCACCAAATGGTGCTTTTCGAGTGCAAATGCTCGAGTTACTATAAAAAATACTAAAATCGCTATCGATATGCCTATAAAATTTCATCAGATTCTGATTTGATGGCAATGGGACCACCTCGGGAGCATACCCTTCCAAACAAAAAAAATATTTTTAAAATCGGTCCACAATTGACGGAGTAATCGGTGAACACACATAAAACAAAAAAAACATAGTCGGTTAAAAATAATGATGAGGAAAAAGTTTTTCGTATTTAGATAAAAACAGGTACGAGGTTCTTGAAATTGGTGCCTACCGTTTAATAAAGTAGTGTTTAAATTTGCTAATTATTTTCTGTTTGATTTGGAAGCGCTACTGTTGAGCATAGGGTCCTGTGTTCCCTCGCCCCTAGTCCCCGCGGGAGTCGCAGGCCGATTCCCGGCCACCGTAGGCGCGGGCTTGCGGACGGTGAGCGATGGGTAGCTCGCCGTCCGATAAGGACCAGGCCCGGGTCGACGGCGCATTGTGGTCCACGCACGAACTGACGGGGTCCGTTAGGGCCAATGCCTACCAGGCAGTTGCGAGTTTGTCAGAAAGAGATATCCATGTATGACCCTGCCACACAGGCAACTGAAGGAACATGGGTGGGTTTTAGTTAGTAAAAGTCTGACACCCTCCCGCTCCGCCCAGAGCGGGAAGAGTTATATGATAATTTACCACCAAAAAGAAAAAGGGACGGGCAGTGTTATTGGGTTTTTCCATCTGGAATTTCTCAGTAGCCGTCGGGAGTCTGGATTTGTGCCCTTTTAATCAAAATCAAAATATTTTATTTCACATAAGCCTACATGGGCACTTATGAAACGTCAGAAGCTAGGTGCACGGTACCAAATGGTCGTTTCCTATGGAGAAGATCCGGCAAGAAACTCCACGGTCACTCTTTTTAAAATAATTGGCTTTTACAATGTTTTAAAACCACAGCGTTAATAGCGGTCTACCCTTTATGGCAGAACTTTTTTTGTCATAATATTATTTTGCATAACAGCTGATAGCATAAACATAATTTTGTTTGGCAGACTCATTTATCATACATTCAAGACTCGTAAGTTTGTAAGTCAGAATCATCATTAGGCATAAATTTTATATCCATTATAATTAAAAAGTAGAACCATCATATCGCAGGAAGTTCACAGTCAGAATAATCATCGCTTTTAATAAAAGTTATGCTAAATGAAATTATGCGGAATTTTAAATTTGCCAAAGGTAATTAAGCCAAATAAAATTCTGCCATCTTATAGGTATGCCATTGTAAATTCGGACATATAAACATTCGGCCAAACAATAATTATATTAAATAATTTGTATGCCTTAATAATATTCGTTTAAAGAAAATTATGCCAAGTGTATTATGCCAAATAAATTTCGGAGCATCAAGATTCTGCGAGATAGCCCGTTAATAGGTATGAGAAGGACAGTGTAGGCCCGTCTAAAGTACCAAGTACTTAACAAAATAGAAAATGGTCTACAAATCTACAGTCTAATAATGCCTACAACGTTCTCACATTATCAAAACATAAAAAAAAAACAATCTAAAATATTATTAAAATAATAAAAGTTAGACCTTGTTTAAATTAAAATGGTAGGTAGTAGTACTATATATATATTTCTAGGAAGTATGTAAAAAAATAAAATAAACATCGTAATTTGGGAGCAGTTAATAGACGTTTACATACTTTTGCTGTAAATGAGGAAGCCACATGTGCAGAAGGAATTAATGCCAAACTTCCTTGTCTTCAATGGTCTTTAATGCAAATCTCGGTTCTGACTAAACTCGATTTGCAATTTCAGTTCTACGAAATTGTAACACAAATACTGACTCATCTCCTTTTTACCTTATAGATATAAATGTTTAGTATCGAATTATGCAAATTACTGGTATTTTTGTGTTTTTGCTTATGTAATAATTTGCACGCCGTAAGGTAGACTGTAGCCGATCTCATTAATTTATGTACAACTACTTATACTTGTACCTACATGCATAGCAAATATAGTTCTGATTCTGATTCAATATTTATGAATTATCCCCTTTTCCCTTTTTTTTTAATTTAGAGGCATCTTGTTCCAAATATTATAGTGTTTGCATCAACGTTAGTTTAGTGCCTTATTTGTCGACTTCCTTTGTTAATACGGTCATGGTTCTTATGATGAACTGTGTGACAGAACATCACGCTTGTATCTACGAAGGAATAGGCAGAAATTTACAGTAAACCAACATTCGTCGTTATAATAATAATAGTCATCAAGACCAATCCCAGCGGAGACTGGTCTCCGCTGATATTGTTTGGTGCGGGAGATACCTATTATACGCACAACCACAAGTATGTGCGCAGACGTAGGTGCGCTCTCTCTTCCCTCACTCTTCATAGTCCGAAATTTAAACTCTAAATACCGAAACGCTGAGCAAAACCCATGAGCCGGTACAAAAATATATAACACGTACCTTATCGGATAGGTTAAATGTAATTTAAGAGCACAAGTAGCATAAATGCATAATTACCCTATAATGTTCCCACAGCTGGGACACATGCCTCCTCTCTGTGAGAGGAAGTGGGTCATAATCCACCACGCGGGACCAGTGCGGGTTGGTGGATGCACGAGCAGAATAGTAACTTTAGAGCGGCTAATCCTGGGCACGCCACTATTGCGGCGATAAGTCCCCTCTTTGAGGAGTGGCTAGAGAGGCGCCACGGCGTCCTCACCTTCCGCCTGGCGCAGGTCCTCACCGGACACGGATGTTTCGGGAGGTTCCTGTTTAGGATAAAGCGGGAGGAAACGCCCGGGTGTCACCACTGTGTGGATCGCCCGGAGGACACGGTGGAGCATACAGTGGAAGTCTGCCTTGCTTGGGCGGAGCACCGCCGTATTCTCACGTAGGCGATCGGCGGCGGCGGCGGCGGTCTCTCGCGTCCGGCCCTGGTTCAGGCCATGGTTCGGAGCGAGAGTGCATGGGAGGCTGTCAAAGAAGATGACCGCTAGCTACGTAAAAACAAGTTTTAGATAGAAAGCTCATATTTTTTTATTAAAAATTGCTTTAAATATTTTACAAATTCATGACACAGAGCGTGGCATAAATAATTTACTGACAGATTTTTTTAATAAAAAAACATGCCTTGTTCAGACTATTTCTCCTTCTTCAGACTTCGGTTCTTCAGAAATATCTGCATAGTGCTACATGGACTCGCTCACTAAGGATTCCATACCAGCACAATTATTACAGTTCTCACTATCTTCATTATTTGTTTGTTTTTTAATAAACAATAGATAATACACTATAATCAGATTGAGTTAGACGCTGTATATAACCCCCTGTGTATTTCTTGTTTGTGTGGTAGGTACCCTTGGGTTGCCATGGTTCGGAGCGAGAGTGCATGGGAGGCCATCACCTCCTTCTGCGAAACAGTAATGCTCGCGAAGGAGGAGGCGGAACGCGTGAGGGAAAGGCAAAATCCACGCCCTCGCGCCCCTAGTCGCCGCAGCAGACGCCCCGGGCGTCGGGAATCGCAGGCCGATTCCCGGCCACCGTAGGCGCGGGCTTGCGGACGGTGAGCGGTGGGTAGCGTGCCGTCCGATAAGGACCAAGCTCGGGTCGACGGCGCGTTGTGGCGTTGTGTTCCCCGCACGCCTCCAAGAGACGTCAGCACCAATTGACGGGGTCCGAAAGGGCCAATGCCTGCCAGGGTTACGAGCCTGTCCGAAAGGGATATCGTGGCCCTGGCACACAGGCATCTGAAGGAACACGGGTGGGTTTTAGTCAGTAAAAGTCTGACACTCCCTCCCGCTCCTCCCAGAGCGGGAGAAGTTATTTGATGATTTCCCACCCAAAAAAAAAAAAGTAGTGTAAACAAATACTTATCTGTTTAATTGTTTATAGTGGAAACAAATATCTATATTTGTTGCAACATTACTAGTTAATGATAAATATAGTATTCAATTCTTTTATCTTTCATGATATGGTTTTCTGGGGCTTCATTTCCACAGCCCGAAGTTGTGGTATGACCAGTAGGTTTGAGTTGTCAAAGCAAACAGATGCAGTAATAATTCCTGGAAATAAAAATTTGTTCATTAATTATTATTAAGAGTAATTACTTACGGGTAGTCAAAAGCCAAAGTCTGATAAAAAGTCTTACCAAGGAGTATTGTGTTGCCCAGTAACTAGGGTGTGGAGGTCAGATGGGCAGTCGCTCCATGTAAAATAATGGTATTCAGCTGCATCCGGTTAGACTGGACGCCAACGCCAACACAATATAGTTGGAAAAGGGTTTTTTTTTTTTTAACTTTGCCCCACACCAGGCCCAATTTTTCCTGTATCGTGGGTGCGTTTACAAACATTTAAACTCACACACACAAACAGCCAGACCAGGAACAACTACTTATAGGTCATACAAATATTTGTTCCGTGCAGGAATCGAACCCGCGACACGCAGCGCAGCAGTCAATCGCTTAACCACTGCGCCAACCGTGCCGTCAAACCGGCTAGGCGAGATGATGATATTTAGAGTCCTTAATTACTGAGTGTGTACATAATGAGTTATGTAATGTGGCTGTGCTTTTCTTTTAAGTAATAAAATGTATGTCTATTTAATGTTCCTTTGCGATCATGTTTTTTAGGGTTCCGTACCCAAAGGGTAAAACGGGAACCCTATTACTAAGGCTCCGCCGTCTGTCTGTCCGTCTGTTACCAGGCTGTATCTCATGATCCGTGATAGCTAGACAGTTGAAATTTTCAAAGATGATGTATTTCTGTTGCCGCTATAGCAACAAATACTAAAAACCAGAATAAAATAAATATTTAAGAGGGCTCCCATACAACAAACGTGATTTTTTTGCTCGAATGAATTAAAAAAATAGAACTAAAGATTAGGAAGTCGGCTACGAAAAGTTTTACATAATTAAGAAAAATATGAATAAAAAAAATCTGCGATCTTGTGAGTATATAAACAGTCAGTGTGAATTAAAAAAAATACCTATTAAGCGAGACGGCCCGCGGCGGTGTAACGGTGTGTTCCATATTTAAATTTTAAATATGGAACACACCGTATGGAGGCGACTGAGTGCAAAGACAGCACCATTACGTACTATCTTTATGTGTTCAGTGAATCTTAGCTTGTGATCTACTGTGACCCCCAGGTATTTAGCCTTAGATTCCCAAGGGATCGTTTGGCCTGACATGGTGATGGCTTGAGCGTGGGTGCGAGCGTCGCTGTTTTTGCCATTTTTGACAAAAAGGACGGCTGCACTTTTGGTCAGGTTGACTTCGATCCTCCACTTCGTGAACCATTGCTCTAGAGCGTCGGCGGCTGATTGAAGGTGTCGAGAAATGGGCTCGGTGCGTCGACCTGAGTAGAATAGAGCAGTATCATCGGCGAAAAGGGTCAGCACTCTTCTTGGTATATCGCTGGTGTAGACCGAGAAGAGGGGTGGGGGGGGGAGACGTCCTTGGGGGACGCCGCGCTGGCTTGGATAGGATGGGGAGATCGTGCGGACTCAGCAGCACAGCTCATTATAAAGGCGATCGCTAGTGGGGGGGAACGTTATAATATTTTTACTCGATTATACTTCAAGTCTTTTAGGCCAAATGATCGATAGAGTGAATGACTTGTCTATGATGCATCCGGTGCACGTTCCACTAGCGCCATCTAGTCGCCGTCTTTCAAAGCTGTTAAACAATATGGCTGCCGTCATTACGTAAAATTAAAACTTATATGTGTATAAAAAATATTTTCGGAAATGTATTTTCTTTGTACAAAATAAACATTATTATACACCGTGGCATTTTAATCGTCTTACAACGGCAGCCCACTTCATGTGTCCAATGACTACTAATCATTCATGAAAGTAAAAAAAATATTTAATAATATGTGTATAATTATAAAATATAGTAGAAAAAAGAAAAACAAGTAGAGGTTCCAATGAGGTATCTATTAAATTTTAATGAAAAGATAAACTAATTATAATTCATACAACTAGGTGAAATCAACGTGCTCCAGATTATACACCTAGAAGAAATTTGGAGTGAGAAGGTAACAGACAGTTACTTTCGTATAATTATAATATTATCACTAGCTGCGCCCCGCGGTTTCATCCGCATAACTCTCGGTCCCGTGGAAATATTGGGATAAAAAGCATCCTATTCCCTAACCCAGGTCATGGTCTACCCATGTGCCAAATTTCATCTAAATCTGTTCAGCCGTTTTGGCGTGAAAGCGTTACAAACTAAGTACCCAGAGCAACATTTTCATACAAACGAAGTCATCTCGAAGCCTCGGTCCTCCGTCAGGTAACGATTCGGATGAGATCTGATAGCAGCTCTCCAGAGTACGGATGGAGGAGGTCTCACTGACCAGACAAGCCATTTACACCAGACAGTGTGTGTGTGTCGGATTTCTATACATTTTGATGCGAAATTTTGAGGCTTTTTGTTTCATGGACAACTCCGGTATGAAATGTCAGTTTGATCAGTTGGGTGCCTTAGGCGCTCTAGACCTCCTTCATTCGTACTCTGGAAAGCTGCTATCAGATCTTGTGTGTTTGACGGTCAGTGTATTAGTTAGGAAGTTAAGATTAGTAAATTTAATTTAATAAAACTTTATGTCAGACTAAGAAGGTCCATAATTTTGTTAGTATTTTGGTGTTAGTAACAATAGTGCTTAGGTATATAGGTTAGTATTGTTAGTTTTAAAAATTACTTATGTATCAGACCTATGACTGTCCCCACCCAGTCCGAAGGGACAGTCCGTTCTGGCAGCGATCATTTTCAGAATGCTGTTGTCACTACCATGCAGGCGCTGTAGCAAAGAGGCCGCTTTCTTTCGTATGATGGCATGGAAACCATCTGTGCGAGCCTCCGCGAACATTCCAGAGCGCTACAACGCCATGGCCGTCCCAACAGCATCCTAAAAGCATTATTATATTGTACACGCAGGACGTTGTAGGCTCGGCGCGTGTAAGACACCCACAGTTCGAGTTGTATATTAAGCCATGCTCCTCCGCATAGGCCTCGCAGGTCGATAACAACTTCCTCAACCCACCTATCAATGGACTGAGTAGTACCATATCGTCTGCATAGCTAGTAAAACTGTGATGTACAACTGTCACTGCGTGCTGTGATTCAGTCCTCCTCTCTGTGAGATGGAGCTGGAAGTAATCCACCACGCGGACATAATACGAGTTGGTGATGATGTCTAAGATGGCTTTAACCCTAGCTCACTAACCTTAATTTCGAGTAACGTTATCACTAACCATTCGTAAATTTTACGACGGATTAAGACATCAATGTTTATTTAATCAACTTCATTTATGACACAAAACCACCTGCAGTCTTAGTTTTCTCTTTATCCAAAAACATGTCTGTTTTAGAAATAACCTACATTAGTTGCACATGGACACAATATGCTCCCTGCATATCGCTTCTTTGCAGCCCTTGCAGAAGTTGGTAGTCATACGACGTTTTCTTGTAGCTGCACGTTTTGCAAGTTCTGGGAACATTTTCGCTAGAGCCTTTTGATGTGAAACATCTATAGGCGCACGTAAAACTGATTGCTGGTCTTGATCTAGCTTACTGTTTTCAAGATCTCCGCGAAGATTAGCTCCAAATTTCGCTGCCAAGTTAGTCTGGAATTTTACGACGATCACAGGATATATGGCCAGCAGGGTTCTCTATGCATTTTAACACCATACTGCGATCGCCAACCCGTCTGCCAAGCGTGGCGATTATGGCAACCCCCACTCCTTTTGGGGGAGGCCTATGTCCAGCAGTGGACGTCTTTCGGCGGAAATGGTGATGATGATGATGCGATATTATCGTGATATAATTAAGCGTGCAACAACCGCAATGAGTGATCGCGGGTCACTAATCAGGAAGGTCGGGTGGAATGGTGGAGGTCGCGATCTTACCAAAACACAAAATGTTCAAGGTACGCGTCGTCATTTTTACGAATGGTTAGTGTCCCAGGGTTAATGGTTCTAGAGAAAAGAAAGAAATACTGTGTTATTGTCACAGAAACACGAACATATAAAAGCCTACCAAGTGTGTGTCGGGCCACGCACAATGAAGGGTTCCGTAGTTGGGATGAATTTATCCTAAGAACAAACTTAATATTGTAGTTGAAAAACATGATCGTCCATATACATTCGAATTGCAAATGTAAGTTTGTACGCACAATATTGAGTGATTTACCATGTTACTTTAAGATCACAGACTTCTTATTATAGGTTTTTCTGTAATCTTTAAGTAAAGAACTATATTCTGTATTTTTTTCAAAATTTTAGGCTCCGTAGTGTCGGAGATAAGGTCATTTTTCATCTATTTTCTTAAATAATTACAAAAGTATCTATTTTAAAATCAAAAAAAATATATATGGAATCCTTAAAACAAGTCCTTTATCATATGTTCAAAATTACCTCCATATTCAAAATTAATTTATATATGTAACACGTCCGTGTTTGGGTCACACAATTCCATAAGTGTACCAAATTTCAACTTAATCGGTCCAGTAAGTTCGGAGCAAATCAGCTGTGACAGACGGACAGACACACGAGTGATCCAATAAGCGTTCCGTTTTTCCCTTTTGAGGTACGGAATCCTAAAAACAAGCTAGCTCGAATACTTACCTAGTTAAACAAAACAAATATGATTAAAAGCATGAAAAAAAACTTTTTGCAGCGAGGACCCACAGCATAACGCTGATTTTTACCCCAAACCAGTAGTCACCCAAAAGTGAGGTATGGAAAATAAGTTAGGTAACTATTTAATATATCCATAAATAGAACACGTCAATATTAACTTAAGATTTTTTCCTTCACCGTTTTAAGAGCCATCATTCATCAATTCAGCCAAAAGACGTCCACTGCTGGACATAGCTATAATCGCCACGCTTGGCAGACGGGTTGGCGATCGCAGTATGGTGTCAAAATGCATACAGAACGCTGCTGCCCATTCTCTAGTAACTCCCTTATTCGCCTTTAACGACACCCACGGGAAGAAATAGGATGGTGCTATTTACATCCGGCACCACACGGAACGATACGTTTTAAGAGTAGTGACGACGAAATAGTCATGCCGTGATAAACTACTAGTCTATCTGCGAGTTTGGAAGCGAAAATTACTGCTCTGAGGGTCATTTGCCATTCTTTCAGGATTATCGATGAAGGGAAAGTCAAAAATGTATTGAATTTATATATTATGTAAGCTACCGAAAAGCTTGCCTTTCAGTCCTGTTGAAAGACATTGTAGAAATACGAAACGGTTTGAAATCTCTTTCCACCTGTCTTCCTGGCTATGATCAATCTGCCTAGCCTCTTCCCAACTATGCTGGGGTCGGCTTCCAGCCTAACCGGATGCAGCTGAATACCAGTATTTTACATGGAGTGACTGCCTATCTGACCTCGATAACCCAGTACTGGGTACTACGATACCCCTTGGTAATGACTGTCAAAAATCGATGAATGACAGCCGGGACCAACGGCTTAACGTGCTTTCCGAGACACGGAGGAGTCTCGGTATCCACGGACTGATGGCAAGCGTAGAAATAATCGTGAAATATTATTTAGCCACGAGCTCCTCCATCCATTGTTTTTGACCTTATCATAGCTAAATATTTTACTAATCAATTAATCAGATTCTATAATTAATAACTTCCCAGTTTAAAAGATATCTCAATACCAAATTAATTAATCCAATTGAATGATAACGTCTCTTTAATTCTTGATAATAAGTGACAGATAAAATCTCACCATAATTTGATTATCCACCAACTATGATTTAATCGATTTGTTAATACTTATTGGTGTACAGTAGACTTCCATACGTTCTATCATCATTCTCCTCTCTCATCCCAATTTATTTGGGGTCAGCGCAACATGTTCCTTTCTTCCATACTTCTCTATTAGTCGTCATCTCAGTAGTCACTCCCTTTCTAGCCATATCGACTTTCACACAGTCCTTCCTCGCTTCTTTGGTCTTCCCCTACTATTATAGCCATTCATACTCAAAACTTTCCTCACGATATTTTCCTCATTCCTCCGCATCACATGCCCATACCATGACAACCGATTTCCGCACAACTTTTCAGTCACCGGTGCCACTTTCAGACTTCCTCCAGGTACTCATTTGTTATTCTATCCGTTCATGTCACACCACACATTCGTCTTAGCATTCTCATCTCAGCTACATGCCTTTCATTCATCCCTTTTGTGACCCAACATTCAGATCCATACAAGACAGCAGGTCTAACCATTGTTTTATATATCTTCCCCTTAAGACGCTGACAACAGGTAAACCGCGGGTACTATCAGACTGCATACAAAAGAAAGAGAAGCGCGATGACACAACGCTTGTAATATATTGCAAAATATGTAGCAATTATCTATTTACTCAAAAATGAGTTGAGTAATCGAAAATAAAAAACAACCAAGTTCTGTATACAATTAAGACATGCTTGTTATAATTAAATTAAATATATAATTCAATTAAATATAATTAAATACCAACCGTACGTTGATATTTAATGCAGATATTTTGGATTGAAACTCAAAGCAAAGGGTTAGTTTACCGTTAATTTGTATCGAGATTTTTTTTTTTGTAAACGTGTTTTGTTAACAACCAAGTTCTGAGAAATATGTTCAAGAATAACATATATAATATATTTTTAAGACAAGCCTACTTTTATCATTTGCCACTTGTCAGCGGCGCCTTAAGTTTAAGGGGAATGTGGGAATCCCATGACCTGCCGCCATTTCATCCAGTATTAATTCTGTGCTTAACCGTCCGATCTACGTTCTATCGTCGCGGATAAACTTTCCATCTTCTACTCAGCGCCTTTAAAAGTTAAATGTCATATCTGTTGCACCCTGGCCAGTGAACATCGCTACCACATTGCTGACTTATACTCATTGAAATATATAACTAATCCTCTAAAAAAATATTGATATTCTTATGTTGTACGCTTTTTAGGGTTCCGTACCCAAAGGGTAAAACGGGAACCATATTACTAAGGCTCCGCCGTCTGTCTGTCCGTCTGTCACCAGGCTGTATCTCATGATCCGTGATAGCTAGACAGTTGAAATTTTCACAGATGATGTATTTCTGTTGCCGCTATAGCAACAAATACCAGAATAACATAAATATTTAAGGGGGCTCCCTTGGTCGTTTTTGCTCGATATTGATAACGGTAACAGGTAGACACTTGAAATATTCACAGAATATTTAGTTATATATTCACTTTAAAAATCAATAATTAAATTAAAATATATAAGGGGGGCTCCCATACAACAAACGTGATTTTTTGCCGTTTTTATAGATAATGGTACGGAACCCTTCGTGCGCGAGTCCGACTCGCACTTGGCCGGTTTTTTATAGATAATGGTACGGAACCCTTCGTGCGCGAGTCCGACTCGCACTTGGCCGGTTTTTTTATAGATAATGGTACGGAACCCTTCGTGCGGGAGTCCGACTCGCACTTGGGCGGTTTTTTAATAAAACAGCCTCTTTTTAACTTTCTGACGTTTCGTCACAGTTGGTCGCAGTAACTAACCTAGGATTCCCCGAACAAACGGCATAGATTAGGTTAGAACTGTGATCAACCACGCGCGAGCACAATTGGTCTCAGTAACTAAACTAGGTCAATCCGAACAAATGGGTTAAGTTAGAACCAACCCGGTGGGATTTTGGTCCCCACTTCCGGCGGCTGGCGCCCAAGTTGTTGGGCGCGGCTGGGGCGTTGTCAACGCTGCTTCCCAATCTGGGGGTCCCGAGTGCCGCCTGCAGGCGGCTCTACGTGGGGATCGTGCGATCGATGGCCCTTTATGGGGCCCCGATCTGGGCGGCTGACCTGACGGCCGGAAGCATCGCAGTCCTGCGGAAGCCGCAGAGAGCGATGGCCGTCAGAGTCATCAGGGGATATCGCACGATCTCCTACGAGGTGGCTTCCGTACTGGCCGGATCCCCGCCCTGGGACCTCGAGGCGAAGGCTGATGCAGCGACATGTGGAGTTGCGTCGGTCACAGCTTCGCGCAGCCCTGGTGGCGGAATGGCGGGACAGGCTTTCACGCCCTACCGCCGGCCTCGCCACCATCGAGGCGGTCCGGTCTGTCGTTTCGGGTGACGCAGGTGCTCTCGGGGCATGGTTGCTTCGGGAAGTACCTGTGTCGCATAAACAGGGAGTCGGACGCCCGGTGTCACCACTGCGTCGACTGCCGGGAGGACACGGCGCGGCATACGCTGGCAGAGTGTGACGCTTGGGAGGAGCCACGCCATGCCCTCATCTCAGAAGTAGGCAGTGATCTGTCGCTGCCGGCCGTGGTCGAGTCAATGGCCGGCAGCGAGGAGTCCTGGGACGCGGTGGTATCCTTCTGCGAAACAGTCGTGTCGCAGAAGGAGGCTGCGGAAAGGGAGCGGGAGATCTCGTCCGCTCACCCGGCCCACAGCAGGCGCACCGGGCGTCGACAGAGGGCAGATAATGCTCTCTTCCGGCCCCCCTAAATGAGGTCAGGGACGGCGGACTCAGGGACGTCCGCCGCCCCCTATCACACTGGACCCGTGGTGGCGGCGCGTAGTGTTCCACGCGCGCCCCTTTCAGACGTCGCGGGGGGAGGTCAAACACCTCACCCCTCCAGACTACAGGTGGCCCGCGCGGGCGGGCACCGGAGACCACGGAAGGAATACTAGCTCCCAAGATCCCCGGTGCAAGTGTGGGAAGGGAACAGTGGGGTGGTTTTTAGTCAGTAAGAGTCTGACAGACCCCTCTGCCCGCCCCAGGGCGGAGGATATCCATGAGGATTTTCCAACCCGGCAAAAAAAAAATGAACAAACAGCGCGGTAGCCGAGCGAGCGGTCCCGGGGCAGCGGCCGGCGATCGCTACATCCAATTTGGTCTCAGTTACTTGGCCATTTAGTGTTTTTAGGACCCCAAATAGTGATTATTTAAGTTTAGATAAAAAACAACTGCCTAGTTGGTCTAGTGGTCACAAGCGCTACTGCCGAGCACGAGGTTTGGGGTTCGATTTCCAGGTCTTTTCCATCAAGAATTTCTCAGTAGCAGCCTAGAGTCTGGATTTGTGCCCGGTTGATGGCAATAGGCTCGCCCCCTATTACATGGGACTTAAACATAACTAGCGAAACGTGGGTGTACTATAGGTACACGTCTGCCTAACCCTTCGGTGATTACAGGCGTGATGTTATGTTAGATAAAAAACGTGCTCTATTTTAACCTCCACATTAGCAGCAGCGTCATAAGATACATGCGCTTTGGAAAGCCTGATTTCAGAGCAGAAAATTTAGATGATGCAAACTGTAGGTAAATGTACTTACGTACTGTATTTGATAAATCATTTTTTTTTAATGTCTCCATCATTTATAAGTCACCCATTAATCTGTAAACAAAAATCTTAGGGGGTGTTATACAAGGGGGATGACAATTTCTTTATTTTTGACCCAGCACAATCAGCCTTAATGTCGCACTGCTCGGACACAGGCCTTCTCTCTTCGAGAGGGAGAGGGCTATAATCAGCCGTGCGGCCCCAGTGAGGGTTGGTAGATATCACATGTTTTCGAGTTTTTGTTCTAGGACATGCCGGTTTTCTTACAATGTATTCCTCCACCGTTTCCAGAGCAGTGGTGATGAAATTATTTACACAAAGTAAAGCAGGCCTGGGTGCGAACCCACGACCTACAACCTGGGCCCCCACTGCTCTTCGACAACCACTGCTTTTCGGCAACCAGTGTTCTTTGGCAACCACTGTCTTTGGCCACCACTGCTCTTCGACAACCACTGCTCTTTGGCCACCACTGCTCTTTGGTCACCACTGCCTTTCGGCAACCACTGCTCTTTGGCCACCACTGCTCTTGGCAACCACTGCTCTTCGGCAACCACCGCTCTTCGGCCATCACTGCTCTTCGGCAACCACCGCTCTACGGCCACCACTGCTCTTCGGCAACTACTGCTCTTCGGCAACCACCACTCGTCGGCAACCACTGCTCTTCGGCAACCACTGCTCTCCGTCAACCACTGTTCTTCGGCCACCACTGCTCTTTGGCCACCACTGCTCTTCGGCAACCACTGCTCTTCAGCCACCACTGCTCTTTGGCAACCACTGCTCTTCGGCCACCACTACTCTTCGGCATCTACTGCTCTTCAGCAACCACCGCTCTTCGGCCATCACTGCTCTTTTTTGACTTAGGACGTCTGCGTTTGGATATATTTTCATAAAGTTCAAAAATAGGATTCAAAGTTATCCATTTTAGGAAGCAATAATTGCGTCAGCGCATGGGTTGATCGAAGGTTAAGCTACACTAGCCGCGGTGGGTTCGTTGATGGGTGACCATCCATTCCATATGGAGACCCCTTCATGCCTCGGAAAGCACAATAAGCTGTTGGACCCGGCTATCATTAGTAGATCATTGACAGTCATTACGGGTAGTCAGAAGCCCAAAAGTCTGACAACCAGTCTTATCAAGGAGTATCGTGTTACCCAGTAATTGTGGAGGTCAGATAGGCAGTCACTCCATGTAAAATACTGGTATTCAGCTGCATCCGGTTCGGCTGGAAGCCGGCGCCAGCATAGTCGGGAAAAGGCTAGGCAGATTGATTGATCATAGCCAGGCAGACAGGTGGAAAGAGATTTCAAAGCGTTTCGTATTTCTACAATGTCTTTCAACAGGACTGAAAGGCAAGCTTTTCGGTAGCTTACATATATAAATTCAATACATTTTTGACTTTTCCTTCATCGATAATCACTGAAAGAATGGCAAATGGCCCTCAGGGCAGTAATTTTCGCTTCCAAACTCGCAGATAGACTAGTAATTTATCACGGCATGACTATTTCATCGTCACTACTCTTAAAACGTGTGTCGTTCCGTCTGATGGCGGACGTAAAGAATAGCGCCATCCTATTTCTTCCCGTGGGTGTCGTAAAAGGCAACTAAGGGAACTTACTAGAGAATGGGCAGCAACGTTATCTATGCATTTTAACACCATACAGCGATCGCCAAGCGTGGCGATTATAGCAACCTCCCCTATAGGGGGGCCTATGTCCAGCAGTGGACGTTTTTCGGCTGATATGATGAGCAGAGGCTTGGCATATTCATTAATATGAATACCTGCGTTGTTTAGAGAATTATTCTCATAAGGTGTAGTAACTCATAGGAGAATAATTCCCTAAACATTAGTTTAGATGACTCAGACCACATCAAATACTTACGTCAAATCAAGATATCATAGAAATAAATACTAAATTATAAAACAAAAGAAATGTATCTAATTGCCATTTTTAACAGTAAATCAATTCGATTCAGAAGCAATTAGTAGAAAAATTAAGAATATTATGAGCATTTTATTAGGAAAATTAGTCAATAGTACACTGCTCGGAAATGCTGACGAGAACTAAATTTTGTAAGTAACTAACAATATGATTATATATATATATATTTTTTAAGATTTATGAAAAACGACTATTAAAAGATATTTTCAAGGCACACGTGGGTGTAAACGCCTGGAGGGGACGTCCTAGGAGGACAAATAGTGACCTAATTGGTGATGTTCTTCAGAAAGTTCAGAAAGTGCTAGCAACCGGCGAGCCTGTATGACCAGATGTATGAACGTAACCGAAGCAAAAGGAGTGTGTAAGAAGCATAGTGGGTGGCGTTCTATAGTTTCTGCTTACCCCCATGGGAACAAGGCGTGAGTTTGTGTATGTAACTTTAAACCAAGTAGAGCCCTTTGTTTTTTTTACTTATTAGGTGGCAATCAAGCAGTTGGTTAGCACTCATCTATAAAGTTAAAGGTACTATCACCCCTTTTTTTTTTTTTGTTGCCGGGGTGGAAAATCCTCAGGGCGGAGGACATCTCCGCCCTGGGGTGGGCGGAGGTGTCTGTCAGACTCTTACTGACTAAAAACCACCCCGGTGTTCCCTTCCCACACTTGCACCGGGGATCTTGGGAGCTAGTATTACTTCCGTGATCCCCGTCTAGTGCCAGCCCGCCTCTGCGGGCCACCTCAAGTCTGCGGGGTGAGGTGTTGGACCCCCCCCCGCGACGTCTGAAAGGGGCGCGCGTGGAACACTACGTGCCGCCACCTCGGGTCCAATGTGATGGGGGGCGGCGGACGTCCCCGAGTCCGCCGTCCCTGGACCCATTTAGGGGGGCCAGAAGAGGGCATTATCTGCCCTCTGCCGACGCCCGGAGCGCGTTACAATAAAATATACACACACTAAACTTTAATTCTTAAAATAATATTTTTCTTTTGGTAACAAAGGACATCGTTGAAGTGAAACTATTAAACACACAGCACATCATAAAGGAAACTAAACTATAGGAAACTTAAAATATATTGTTTTCTTTATGGTGCAGAAATTCTCGTGAACTAAAAAAAATATGTCGCAATAATGTCGCTTATATCGCCGTATTTTTTTATTGCGTTGACTTGGAAGCGCTTGGGAGCTTCAAGGGACCATAGATTTACGTATTTGATATTAATTTCAACTTGATACCTCTATGCGTTCCTGAGAAAAATGGTCTTGACAGACTGACAGACAGACAGACAGACGGACAACGGAGTGATCCTATAAGGTTTCCGTTTTTTCCTTTTGAGTTACGGAACCCTAAAAACAATTCTCTATCTACGTAGTTTAATTTTAAAATATTTAAATGGGAGCTCCCTTCACAACCCAGTTACTGGATAACACGATACACCTTGGTAAATCTGACTTGCAGACTTTCGGGCTTCTGATTATCCGTAACCGCTTAAAAGAAAAGATTTTTCCTTTGTTTCAGTTTTGTTTTTATTTGTGTTAAAATGTCCACCATCACTACTGATACCTCTGGCACAACAAGATGTAGCTTCAACATCTAACGCCAACAGTTTAGTGGTAAATATAACTTTCATGTAGACTAAATTCCTTAATTTATAATTTTAATTTTATTGCATTTATTGTTATTGTTCCAAAAACAAGGGAAGACACTGACTTCTGTAACACAGGTACCACCAAGCACAGGAGTCAGGGCTTCTAATTAAAATGTAACTCCTTAATTAATGTCAATAAAATATATCTTTTTTTATTTTTATTATGTAGCTATATCCCCCAACGAAGCCATTAAAATTGTCTGGGATGTGGTACAAAATATCACCATACCATAAGTTCTGCTGTTTGCAGTAATGTGATTTACTGTTGATCAAGTAATTTAGCAAGCGTACAGGCAACAAAAACTTAATTTCACTACACTGCCAATTTTCATATGTAGGTACCTATAATTGTGTGCGTAAAAACCTTTTAAGGAAAACGCGCTAAGGTAGCCCGCGAAATTCAAATTTTATTACGTTTTTTGCAACTTGCAGGTCAGTAACAGGTTGTATGTTGATCTAAATATGATTCGCGGCCATAACAAATTTGGCTTTAGAGAATTATAATCGTTAGAATCAAAAAAGCATCATCATCAGTTCAAAAAATCCTACTGAAAGATTATTTCTGAAATAATCATTCAGTAGGATTTTTTTTTACTTAGAGAGTTGTAATGCTGATTCTATTGATTATAATTCTGTAAAGCCATATTTTTTATGGCCGCGAATCATATTCAAATTAACATACAACCTGTTACTGACCTGCAAATTGCAAAAAACGTAAGAAAATTTGAATTTCGCGGGAGACCTTAGCGCATCCCTCTTAAGGCATACCGTTTAAAAGTATGATTAAGAGCCTATACTACCTCAAATTACTTAGCATGATCCACCGTTATGTCGAAAATACTGCAGCTTTAATTTTGAAATAAATATATGGTAAAGTTGAGGATTAATGTTAAGTACTATGTTTGAAGAAAACACGATTACATAAAATTTTCTCTAAAGAAAAACATTCCAAAGTTACCTCCAAACCGAACATTAAACCGCTCGTATTCAAAAGATATTTCAAATTAGATAATGAAACTTTGAATATTAAATGAACTAACTATAAAGCAGGTATTATGTTATTTTTTTAAATTACCATTAATTTTCAACATTTTTTTAAAGCAGATGCAAGTTACATAGCTGACAGCTGAGCTGTTTTTTTAAGATCTCCGTTGATTTCTTGTCATTTACAGGTATTGGAACCTAATCAGATACAACAAGTAACTCCAAATAATTATAAAGCCACTGAACTTATACAGCAAATCGATGTAAAGGATAACGAAAATCAAGTAATAAGTAATATCAATCGTGTGATTGTCAGTGACGAAAACATTCAGAAAGACAATAATAGAACACCAAATATTAGAACTAATAATTTAGTAACACACAATTTACTAGTGTCAACTGAAAATACAAGTTTATCTTTAAATGATGCCGGAGTAATGAACCCTTTGAATGATTCATCATCTCTGCTATTGACTAAATCACTAAATGCTACTTCTGGAAGTGCTCATAATATTACGGTAAGATTCACAAGAGTATTTATCATCATCACCATTCTGTTGCTGTCATCTCATTGTATTTGTTGTCAGCGCAGAATTTCTTCTTCTTCGTCACATCTCAATCAGAAAAGAGCTAACTATTGAGATAAAGGCATCTCAATAGTTAGCTCTTTTCTAGCTATATCATCTAGAATCAGACGACGTCAACTTTTATACAAAATTAATGTGCTGTCATCTAATATAAAAACTGATTTTATTTTGCAGATACAAGGTCTTCGAAATAACCTTGCTATAGAAACACTAACTAAGCCATTGAATACTACTAATAATGCCAATGTAAACAATGCTACTTTAAAAGAAGTCAGTACAGTGCAAAATGGTAGTACATCCAATGTAAATGTGAGCAGTACTTTAGTACCATATATTTCAGGAGGAACTACAATTAGTAGCGGTAGTGAAAATGTTGCAAGATTAAATAATAATTTATCTTCCGGTTTAGAATATGAAGAAACCGGAGTTCCTACATTAGAAACTATTGTTGGAGAAACTACCTTACATGAAAGTTTAAATGATGCTGAACTTGAACTGGCCTGGAGATCTGATAGTCCCGTTGGAAAAAACATAAAGGCTATAAATCATATCGCTAAGTTAGATTCTGAAAATACTACTTTACATGCTAACAAAATCAATGGTAGTGTAAATAATAACAATAGTAATCTGTTAGATTCTCAAAAGGATGACGAAAAAAGCATTTTTGTAATCTTAAATTCTGGAAACATAGATGGTCTATCCGTCAATTCACCTGCTAATATCGGCAATCTTCAAACGAATTTAAAAAATAATACTATTGAAAATCACAACTCGAATAATTCGAAGTTAAACGATTTTATAAATTCAACGATAAATGATGTTCTTTCAAAGATACTACAAAAAAACCAGAGTAATTTGAATTCCACACATATATTCTTGTTGCTAAATTCTGGAAGCATATCAAACGTTCATGTTAGTTCTCCTGTTTTGGAAAATATTGTTAAAAATACAATTTTAAAAGACAGATCAAGACGGCATTTGAATGATTCAAATACAAATAATACTGATGTAGAATCTGTATCTTTAAAATATTCAAGTGATAAATCATTTCCGATTATTAATGTTAAGTTTAGAACTGGTGAACAGCAGGGTATACAAAATAATGTAAATAAAGATAATCATGTTGCCACTATACCTTTAGATAATAACCAAAATAATTCTAGTCTCGTATCACATGTTTCTGATAATGCCACTCTTGCTAATTCTAATGCCACTTTTGTAGAACTAATCAAAGATGAAGAAATGTCTAGTGCAGAAGCGCCGGCTTTTAGATCTCTGATACCAGACAAAATAAGAAAATTACAACAAGTTTCCAATGCCGTAAACAATGAACTAAATGAAACTAAAGACTATAATTTAGTGCTAAATTTATCTCCAGAATCCTTACCAATATCTATTGATTTAAATCAAATACCTGTAAACAATCTTCTTGGTGGTGCTTTAAGTTTTATAAGAAGATTAAAAAGAAACACCCACGATAAAGCAGAAAACAGTTACCCCTAGAAAAAAAATTGCAGTGCAAAACAAATTGACGAACTACTCTAATAATTAATCTACTAATTACTCTGAAATTTTGCAAAAAATCCAAATCGTTCAGTAATGATTTGACTTTAAAGACTATACCGACCAGAAAATCTTTAGATGATAATATTTCTAATGTACTGAAACTGTATGATTCTGTAGAGCTTGTCTATCCACTTTCTGTTATCGTAAAGTTATATACACGTCAGGTTTTAGATAATTTAGCTAAGAACGATACAGATGGTGATTTGAATAAAATTCTAAGTTAATTTGTGAACGGTAATGAAGCTGCTATCAATTTGGTATCTGAGGAGTTATCTGATCTGCCTATCCCTGTTAAGCTAAGGTTACAGTTAGTTCATGGAAAAACAAACGAATTTATGGAACGCCTAAGTGACATTGTCGCTGCAACGCTATGTTCGTTGTCTTAAAACTTTGACTGTCTAAGAAACAGGTGAACGGTCACACGGCTCTCCAAATACAGAGCTTTTATTGATACCTTAATGTCAATACAGGTTAAAATTACTATATATATTTTCACTACGGCCGTTTTAATATGGTGAAACCGCTATCCTAGGAAACCAAAGCTTAATTTACGACGATTATTGCGTGCTGGCGATTACAGATTATTAAGTCGGAGATTCTTCACGATCACTTATTAATGCAATTTCATTTGTAGCTGAGTATATAAAATAAATCTGGGATTCACTGCGAAACTAAAAGCCCGGCTACAAGAATTAATTTAAGTTAATGTTAAACCTGATTTTTTTGTGCTTATCAAGCAATTTTGACTGTCTAAGGATTAGGACGTTGCGACCGAATTCGTTCGTACTTAATAATATTTTTTTTAAGTACATTATTGTTTACTTATATTATATTATTATCAGTATATTATTTATTTTATTTTTAGGACCCCACAAAATTTTGAACACTATGATAAATGGAAGGATCGATAACTTTCCAATTTAATCAATCACTAGCGTATATGTAAAATAAATGGCTTTTGCACAGCACAACGAAAGCGACCGATGTTTTCGTGTGAGTAAGTTGTACGGTGCATGGTAAATGCACGCTGTGTTGGGTGGGATAAGTTTTATAATTGGTTGTATAGTACGTTCTGATTTATTTCTACGCCGAAGCGTTAAACCGAAGTATCGGCCGTTGCTTGACTACGGCTAACGATGGCTGACTACGGCGAAAAAAAAAAAAAACGACAGTCAAAGAGATAAGCCAAAGTCAAAAATGTGACTTTAAGTCGGGTATGGATTCAAAGTCAAAAAAGTAAACTATGGAAATTATAAAACGGCTGAACATTCGGCCGATACTTCGGTTTAACGCTTCGGAGTAGACCCCCTGCATGTGTAGTAGTGGCGCATGTAAGGGACAAACTGGAGACACCGGGTTCCGATACATTTTCAACTACCGGGGCATAACTCCTTCTTTCTTATATCTATCGTAGCGATTATTGGTCGCATGGAAGACCATGCGACCAATAATCCAAAGAAAAGGTTTTCTTTGTAGATTTTGGTAATATAACATTTTATATATTATGGAAACAAATAAAAAAAAGGTTAAAACATGAAACTTTTTATTTACAACAACTTTTCGCACCTCTCTGGGTTTTGGTCAACCTTTGGTTTCAAATTACAATAATACAATAACTTATATCGACTAGGCAATGTAATACAAATAATCTTATCCTACATTAAAATCAAAGACTTTTATTAAAAAATAAAAGAGAATAAAAACGGTGCGAAATATTTCAAATATTTGGTTATTTTAATAAATATTCATTAAAATTAACAATTTCAGGCAAAAATATTTGAAATTCAGATTCTTTTTGTTGTTCGATAACTATTCTGAAATTGATTGATAAGAGAGACGAATCGATAAATCTTGGGACTTAGGACCATACTTAAAAATTTAATAATTATTATTGATATTTATACAAAAAAGATAAAATAATAAAGATGCAAAAAAGGTGAAAAAAATGTAAGAAATAAGAAACGCAAGTTTGAGCAGCCCTACTAAAAGAAAAATAATATCTAGCCAAGTATGTCTTCTCTAATTAAAGCTAAAATATTATCACAAGAAAGAGACAGAAATAGTTTCTCCATCCCTTTTCATCTTTTAGCAGATTCCTCACTTCTTCTCAACTGAACAATCAATTTACCAAACAACATTATTTTCTTCAGCTATAGATCTCAAAGTTTCATTACTAAGGATTATTTTATATACAGGGTATTTATTGAGTAATCTTCTTTACAATATTTCGTTTCTGACCACTCGGTACTTTTTAGTACCAGACAAACAACCGACGTATTACCTCTAAGTAGGTAGTCTAACAACGATTTATAAGTATAAAACTTTGTTATAAGTAAGATTACTCACTAAATGTTATAGTGCCAAAGTCAATTTGTACAATGATCGTAGTGACTGGCGATCATATCTATTTTTCCTTTAGTTTTGCTGTGCAGCCGCTGTGTGATATGTGGACGCAAGACTGTAGACAAAAAAATTAAACACGTTAGGTTACGTTCAACTTTTTTCAGAAAAAGTACTAAAAAGTACCACATTACAATGAAAAACTAATTAACCCACCTTCAACTCCGGATCAAACTCAAATCCAGTGCTACAGTACATTTGCGTTGCGAATTCTCCTGCACAGAAGTAGTATGACTCGCATCCCTCTGGATCAGGCATATTTCCAAAAACGCCTGGAGGACAGGCTATCTCTGCATTCTTCTTTTGCTTATTCTCAGGTTCGACTTGCGTTGCAAGTAATTCTTCGGAGGACGCGTCTAGTTCCGAGGACGAATTTGTCTCTAGTTGTTCAGAAGTCGTATGTGTCTCTTCTGAAGTTGTGTTTGTCTCTTCTGAAGGTATTGGTATTGTTTTTTGCGCGGCAATGCCAAGTGTGCAACCTCCTTCAGTGATTTTTATGCAGTTCTGTAACGAAAGAAAATCTAATATAATAATGCTTTGGAATATACCTATAATAAAATTAAGTATAATATAGTATTAAGTTTAAATGAAATTAGATCGAAGCTAACTAAGTATTGTATGTAAGTAAACATTTTGAAACAATTTTTAATCGGTTCAAGGACACTGAACGAGACATATTAGAAGTTTTATTTTTATTATGCCTATGGGCGTTAAGTGTCCCTAAAAGAGTTAAGAGATTGTTGAATGTTTAAAGTAATGCTTTCTTATTGTTTTGTCTATTATTATTTTGAAATTAAATGAAAGGCAAGTTGAGATATTGGATTCCCACCACATCATTGTCGCTACTGTTTAAAGACTACTTGCGGGGGCGCCCATATTGAGTTGTATTCTAGAACCCACAGCCGGTATTGAGGTTTCGTGCCAATCTCTACTCAAATAAATTCTTTAATACTACGGGCTTATAGTTTTATTGAGAAAACTTACCAAGACTGAATGTTCATATTCAAATCCGTCTGGACAACGCAAATGCAGTGGGTTTCCAGCACCAATACATCTGTAGAAGTAGTCACAGCTCCCAGGATCTGGCATGTTTCCAAACATTCCCACAGGACATATCGGCGCCACTGTTGTTGGCGCTTCAGTCGTTATTATTGTCGCTTCTGTAGGTATGGCAGTCGCTTCTGTGGGCCCTTCTGTTATTGTTGTCGCTTCTGTTGTTGCTTCTGTAGGTATAGTTGTTTCCGTTGGTGGTTCTTCGGTAGTTGTTACCTCTTCTGGAGCTGTTGGTGTTGGTTCAGAAGGTAGCGTTGTTGGAATAGCTGTGCTCGTAACTTCCGAAGGTGGATTTGTTGTCAAGGTACTTCCAAGTGTACAACCTCCTTCTGCGATTTCTACACAACTCTGTTAAAAAAAAAACATTTTAATTAAGAGCTCATAACAATATGCTATTATTTACTCAATAGCTTCAGAATTATTGAAACAAAATGACGTATTGCTTTCAGAAGATTGGTTTCGTTCTTAACGGGAAATCGAAATAAAAATCTGTATTGCAAGTTTTCTGGCAAAATTATACTTAATATTGCAAAAATGTATGCCAAGACTGAATCGTGTCTTGTAAATGAAGAAAAATATCTGAGCAAACCTCCCTTTTCTACTATTCTTCCTTATTATTACTATTCCCAAAACTTACTTCTAATTCAGGATCAAATTCGTACCCATAGGCACAGTACAACTTCAGCGCATAACCATCGATGCAGCTATAGAAGGCAATACAGCTTTCCGTGTCAGGGTAATTCCCAGCTACTCCTTCTGGGCATAAGATTGTAGATGTCGTGTCCACTGCTACAGTGGTTGGTGGTACTGTGGTAGGTGCAGGAGTTGATGCAGTGGGTTCAGTGTTGGTGTCTTCTGGGACCGTTTGTGAGGTTGTCTGTCCGTTGGTACGGGTGCAGCCGCCTGGGGCTATTTCTACGCAAGTCTGAAATAAACGGGAGATTGTTTACGATTGTGTCAACTGTAAATGTTATTCTAAGGCGGAGACTATTTGACGCCTAATTGACACACAACTACTAGGTCTATGGCAAATAATGATGATCTTAGATATCTGTGATATTAAGCGTTTAATTTTTGCAGTCTTGTTCCTTGCCCCACACGTAAAGTATCCTCTAATTTATGGAAATCAAACCAATAATGATTGAAATACTGGTCAAATCTGTAGGTACAGCTGATAAGATTGGTTAACCAAAACGATGGTTTAGAAATGAAATCATTTGAAATGTGAATGAAGAATCCCAAGGTGCTATCAAAAATAATCAATGGTTCAAAATAATCAATGGCCCAAAATAATCAGCAGTTCAAAACAATAAATGGTTCAAAACTGCAAAAATAATGAAACTCACCCTCGAATCACTATCAAATTCAAATCCATCAGCACATAAGAGATGCAGCGGTGCGTTTCCAGAACAGTCATAGAATGCATCACACCTGACCGGATCAGCCACATTGCCAACCTGATCGTCAGGGCATGCGAACTGAGCTTTGGCCGCGTCGTCTTCTGGCACGAAGGTTATTGGGGGCACTGTGTTTGGGCTACCTAATGTGCAGCCCCCTTCTGTTATTTGGACGCATCCCTGGAAAGAATGGAGTCAAGTATAAAAATTATGTTGATTTTATTTTGTTTTAACACTGAAGCATAAGTCACGATACTTATGTTTATCGTTGTATCTAAATATTTTTTCTTTCATTCCTGATACTAAATATAATTATTGCATTGCACATTGTGAACTCAGATTACCACCTGAGTGTGTATCGAATTTCACAATAATGATGACAGCCATTTCCACATAATTATCTTAAACAAAAGGAACGGTTGACAACACATATTTTAGCGCTTCGTCATAAACATCTAATATGACGTCATAATATTTAGATCATTCTCTTACTTCATTATCATACAAATTACAAAGACAGATGACCTTTATAAATCGTGCTTATAAGAAGATGGCTTTTTCAAAATATTTTCAAGTAAAATCATTTTCACTCACCCCAATAGCAGAACTAAATTCAAATCCTTCACTGCAATGCAACAATATCGCAATTCCACTAGCGCACATATAAAACGATTCACACGCCTCCGGGTGGGCTATATTGCCAAATTGTCCAGCTGCACAAATCGGAGGTGGGGTAGTAACTACACTTTCTGTAGTCGTATCAACGGGTTCTGCAGTCATAGTTATATCAGCATCGTCTCCTGCGACTGTGGTTTCATTTTCTATCGCACCTGGTGCTATTGTGGTTGATATTTGTTCTTCTGTTGAGGCATTGCCGTCTGAGTCATTGCCTATGCTTGGTCCTAAGGTGCAACCACCTTCTGCTATTTCTACGCAGGTCTGAAAATAATGCTTTTGTTAGTTTAAAAATTTGTAAAGTTATTCAAATTTTGTTGAAAATATACTCTTAAAATTAAAATATTTTTGAAAATATTGGTTGTTTGTTTTTTTTTTTGGTGTTTGACATTTAACCGAAAGACGTTCACTATTTGACAAAGGTCTTCCCCAAGCATTGCCACAGTGACTGGCCCAATGACTCTCACATCCAGTAGAATCACATAACCTTCACGAGTTTTAGTATTATTGGTACCGAGGTCGGTATACACACCGCTGCCGTAGCTTTCAGGGAATACAGGCGTGATGTTACGTTGTATTTTAGCAAAAACATAATAAATGAACACTCACCGCTACAGCAGGATTAAATTCATGTCCTTCTGCGCAAAGTCGTTCTATCCCAGACACACCAGTACAGATGTAAAATGCATCACATCTGTCTGGGTGAGGAACATTTCCAAATACTCCTGGTTGGCAAACCGGCGCTGGTGTAGTCACTTCACTTTCCGTAGTCGTTTGAGCGGCTTCAGAACTCGTTTCAGCGGCTTCAGAAGTCGTTCCAGTGGCTTCAGAAGTAATTTCAATGGCTTCAGAAGTAATTTCAGTGGCTTCAGGAGTTATGTCCACTGGTTTTAAAGTCGTTGTTACATCTGGAATTGGATTTGGAGCGGCAGTTGTGATTTCTGATTCTGATGAGCCAGAATCATCTCCACTTATGTTTTCATCGCCAGTTGGTCCATTGCCTTGACCAAGTGTACATCCTCCTTCAACGATGGGCACACAATTCTAGAAACATTAATATAGTAAGTTTTTGTCCAAATTTCAAGGGTCAAGAAGCTACAGTCTTTTGTTTCAGTTTTTTGTATTTATACAGGAGAATTAATATAAACAACTAAATAGAAAACGCTAGCATGATGACTTTAAGACGTTCATAGGAATTTGGGCAGAGAAGATAAAAATACAGAGTAGACTGGAAGGTTCTAGGCATTTGATTAATAGTGAGGTAATGAAAAAAATATATACAAAACTTACCGCCATAACAGGATCAAATTCATGTCCTTCTGCGCAAAGGCGTTCTATTCCAGACACACCAGTACAGATGTAGAATGCATCACATCTGTCTGGGTGAGGAACATTTCCAAATACTCCTGGTTGGCATACTGGCGCTGGTGTAGTTACCTCACTTTCCGTAGTCGTTTGAGTGGCTTCAGAAGTCGTTTGATCGGCTTCAGAAGCCGTTTCATCGGCTTCAGAAGTCGTTTCAGTGGCTTCAGAAGTCATTTCAGCGGCTTCAGGAGTGATGTCTACTGGTTTTAAAGTCGTTGTAACATCCGGAATTGGATTTGGAGCGGAAGTTGTGATTTCTGATTCTGATGAGCCTGTATCATCTCCACTTATGTTTTCATCGTCAGGTGGTCCATTGCCTTGACTGAGTGTACATCCTCCTTCAACGATGGGCACACAATTCTAAAAACATTAATATAGTAAGTTTTTGTCAAAATTTCAATGGTCAAGAAGCTGCAATCTTTTGTTTCAGTTTTTTGTGTTTTCACAGGAGAATTAATATAAACAACTGAATAGGAAACACTAGCATGATGACTTAAAGACGTTCATAGGAGTTTGGATAGAGAAGGTAAAATACAGAGATGACTAGAAGGTTCTAGGCATTTGATCAGTAGTGGGGTAATGAAAAAAAAATACATTTAAACTTACCGCCGTAACAGGATCAAATTCATGTCCTTCTGCGCAAAGTCGTTCTATCCCAGACACACCAGTACAGATGTAGAATGCATCACATCTGTCTGGGTGAGGAACATTTCCAAATACTCCTGGTTGGCAAACTGGAGCTGGTGTAGTCACCTCACTTTCCGTAGTCGTTTGAACGGCTTCAGAAGTCGTTTGAGCTGCTTCAGAAGTCGTTTCAGTGGCATCAAAAGTCGTTTCAGCGGCTTCAGTAGTCATGTCCACTGGTTTTAAAGTCGTTGTTACATCCGGAACTGGATTTGGAGGGGAAGTTGTGATTTCTGATTCTGATGAGCCTGTATCATCTCCACTTATGTTTTCATCGTCAGGTAGTCCATTGCCATGACCGAGTGTACATCCTCCTTCAACGATGGGCACACAATTCTAGAAACATTAATATAGTAAGTTTTTGTCCAAATTTCAATGGTCAAGAAGCTGCAATCTTTTGTTTCAGTTTTTGGTGTTAAACAGGAGAATTAATATAAACAACTGAATATGAAACACTAGCATGATGACTTAAAGACGTTCATAGGAGTTTGGGCAGAGAAGGTAAAATACAGAGATGACTAGAAGGTTCTAGGCATTTGATCAGTAGTGGGGTAATGAAAAAAAAATACATTTAAACTTACCGCCGTAACAGGATCAAATTCATGTCCTTCTGCGCAAAGTCGTTCTATCCCAGACACACCAGTACAGATGTAGAATGCATCACATCTGTCTGGGTGAGGAACATTTCCAAATACTCCAGGTTGGCAAACTGGTGCTGGTGTAGTCACCTCACTTTCAGTAGTCGTTTGAGTGGCTTCAGAAATCGTTTCAGCGGCTTCAGAAGTCGAGTCTACCGGTTTTAAAGTCGTTGTTACATCCGGGATTGGATTTGGAGCGGCAGTTACGATTTCTGATTCTGATGATCCTGAATCATCGCCACTTATGTTTTCGTCTCCAGGTGGCCCATTGCCTTCACCAAGTGTACATCCTCCTTCAGCGATGGGCACACAATTCTGGAAACATTAATATAGGTAGTAAGTTTTTGTTCGTTTGCCGATTTGTAGTCTTAACGCATTAGTTCTACAGCTTCCATTTGGCACTTTAGCTTGTTTATTGAATGGGCTATGTCAATCACTCAGGTTTTCATACGAGACATAAATATTAACGAGATTTCCAAAAAAAGAAATAAAACTTACCATGACATCAGGATCGAATTCATGTCCATCATTACAGGTCAATAATATTGAGGAGCCACCTGCACACATGTAGAAGGCATCACATCTCTCTGGGTGGGGTATATTGCCAAATACTCCTGTTGGGCAAACTGAATCTGGTGTGGTCACTTCCTCACTTTCTGGAGCAGAAGTCGGGTCCACTGGTGCTGGAGTCGTTTCGACTGGTGTTGAAGACATTTCGGAACTTTCTGTAGTCGTGGGAGTGGTTTCTGGTTGAGGATGTGAGGCTGTTGTTGCCTCATCATCGGGAGTTGTTTCAGTGTTCGTTCCCAGGGTGCAACCACCTTCGGTTATGACAACGCAACTCTAAAAAAACGATTATAACTTTTTATTGAAGTAGAAAAGAGGTTTTTGAGTCTGTCGCACAGCTGATTAAAACTAAATTAGCTCTCCAAACAACATTATACGTGCCATTTTGTGACAAACAAAAAAATATTTTATGTTTTCATTATCATCTATAACAGCCGATCTGTCGACGACCTGTCCACCTGATGCTAGGGATTGACACTAATGACAGCTCATTTCAAGCTCGCTTCATCTAAGTTTTCACGGTGAGAAATTCACAGAATAGGTCGGCAGATGTCTCTTTCAGAACATAAACATCTCGAATAACACGCGACCATGTGTGTTCTTCAGCCATTCTCACTGAACCACCACAAAACACATTTTTAAAGATTTTCCCAATGATGTTTTTTTTTTACTTTTTTATTTTTTAAACGTTGCCCCACACTAGGAATTTCTCCTGTATAGTGGGTGCGTTTACACAAACATTTAAACCCACATACACAAACAGCCAGACCCGCCGACTTTGACTTTGACTGGAGAAAACACTGATACCATTGTATCATATTCCTAGAAACCTTTTTTTAAGATTTTAATATAGCTTTTTTAAAGTTACAAAAAGAGACGTGGTGCTGATCCATGCGTCATGTTCATGAACAATTCAACAACAATTCTGTTTCGCCTTCAGTAGGGACTGGTAATTTCTTAGCTGCTACGGCTTATTTTAACTTATTTTAATTGATTATTTTTTCATTACGGGCGATTTTAACATGCACGTCTTTTTACATGGTTCTCACATGAATGATGTAACCAATACTTTGTAACAATATTTTAATTTAAAAGAGTGTCCATGGAGTTTTGGCCCGTTCTTCTCCATTGGAACCTACGCTTTGGAATGGGCAACTAGCTTCCTCTCTCTGACTGACCGACCCCTTAACAAATTCACAAGTGCCTGTAATTGGTTTATTTTAAATAAATGCATTGAGTTTGAGACGTAGACACTTACCCGAACTTCAGGGTTGAATTCATGTCCTTCATTACAGGTGAGTAAAATAGTTTGTTCTGCCGCACACATGTAGAAAGCATCACATCTTTCCGGGTGGGGTATGTTGCCAAAAACTCCAGGTGCGCAAATCGGCTCAGCTTTCGGAGTCGTTACGGCTGGCGCTTGAGTCGTAGTAGGGCTTTCTCCAAGTGTGCAACCACCTTCTGCTATTTTCACACACGTCTGAAATAGACATTTTGATTTTTTATATAGTGCAAGATGCTTTATTGTTCACTATCATTTTAATAAAGACCACGCATAAAAAAACAAAGACGTTAATGTTCATCCCTTTCAAATTAAATTACTAAACACTAGTTTCAAAACATAACTCCATTGGTGTGTCCCAGTGTGCAGGTTCAGAGGGTATAACAGTAAGACATTTTAATTATTATCTCTTAAGTCAGGCATGCTTCGCCAAAATACCTATTAACCTATAAGAGCCATCGGCCAAGTTTTCACATATAAAAGAGAGAAGTACCAATTTTTTTTTTCAACTTACTTTCAGTTCAGGATTATATTCATATCCCTCACTACAGAACAATGCTATTGGAACACCAGCTGTACACAGATAGAACGCATCACACCGATCTGGATGTGGCACGTTGCCAAACACCCCTACAGGACATATGGGTACTTCTGAACCTTCTGTAGTCGGTGTTTCACTGATTTCTGAGCTTTCAGTCGTTTCTTGTGACGATTCTGTCACTTCTTCCGACTGTTCTGTTGTTACATACGATGCGTCTGTGGTTTCATAAGATGCATCTGTTGTACTGAACCCAAGTTCGTCTGTTGTAGATGGTTGTTCGGTTCCCGTGTAGTCATCTGTAGGATCGATTGTAGTAGAAGAAGAGTCTGTCGTTTCATCTGTATCTGGATAGTCAGTTGTTACTGACGGGTCCGTTGCTTCTCCAGAATAATCAATTCTTGTTGTTGATTCTGTTGTTTCCGCTGATGATCCTGTCGTTATATCGTAATAATCTGAAGTTGTTAGAGAAGGATCTTCTGTTGTTGGTGACGAATCTGTTGTTTCATAAGAACCTATGGTTTCATAAGAATCACTGGTTTCTTCTGATGCAGAGGTAGTTGACTGTTCTGTAGTCAAATCTGTCTCAGTGTATAAATCGTCTCCAGTTGTAGATTCATAGTCTGATCCATCTGTAGTGTGGTCTTCAGAAGATTCTGGTTGTTTAGTCGTCCAGGATTCCGTTGTAGAAGACATTTCTTCTGATCCCTCATCAGAACTCACTTCTTGTTCAGTAGTTGGTACATTATCATCGGAAATCGAGTCGTCTTCTATTGTTGAATACCAATCTTCTGTAATCAATTCTGAGCTGTCATCCCAGCTTCCTGTAGTTGTTTCTATTTCAGGAGTGGTTTGAGATCCGAGCGTGCAACCTCCTTCTGATATGGCAACGCAGGTCTGAAAATATGTATTTCAATTAAAATCACGTTGATTTTTCTGATAAAAGCTAAAATAGTGTATCAATACATTTATTCCTAACCGATCGTCTTGTTAACTTAGATGTTTAGCTCTTTGTGTGAGCTGATAATTTCAGTGTTCTGGTATTAACTAGTTCACGACGACCTCTAAAGGTTAACACATAAGACAAGGGTTAAGGCATAATTATGGTGAGACAATTCAAATTCGTCACTACGGTTTGCAAACCATTTATCAAGACGTGTTAGCAGCCCTATTTTATACATAAAATAAAACAAAGTCGCTTTTCGTGTGTATGGCTGTGTGAATGCTTCGTTCTTTTAAACTACCCAATTGAAACCTAATAATATCATTATAAGGTGTATCTATTCATCCTGCCAGGGTTGCGAGTCCTGCCAGGGTTGCGAGTCCTGCCAGGGTTGCGAGTCCTGCCAGGGTTGCGAGTCCTGCCAGGGTTGCGAGTCCTGCCAGGGTTGCGAGTCCTGCCGGGGTTGCGAGTCCTGCCAGGGTTGCGAGTTTGTCCGAAAGGGATATCGTGGTCCTGGCACACAGGCAAATGAAGGAACACAAGTGGTTTTTAGTCAGTAAAAGTCTGACACGCCCTCCCGCTCCGCCCAGAGCGGGAGAAGTTATTTGATAATTTCCCACCCAAAAAAAAAAAAAAAAGGTGTATCTATTCATACACGAAATGTCTTAAGGGGTCATTTTACTCATCATTATGAACAACTTTTACTATGGGACCAAAGTTGAAATCGCGAAAAAAAAATCAGCTGTTCCCTACATTTATGTTCGGTTAACTACTCAAAATGTAGGGTACAACTGATTTTGTTTTTCATGATTTATTAGTACGAGTAGTCATTGGATATATGAAGTGGGCTGCCGTTTTTAGACTATTAAAATGCCAAGGTGTATACTGTTTTGTCAAGCCGGAAAAACCGTGCAAAGTGGTCAGTAGCTAGATTTAAAATAAAAAAACAAATTAACTATTTTGAAACTCACCTTCTGGTCTGGATCGAACTCAAATCCTTCGCTACAGAACAATTGTATCGCATTTCCTCCAGCACACATATAGAATGAGTTACACTGGTCCGGGTGGGCAACATTGCCCCATTGCCCAACAGGACATATAGTGGTTGGTGGGGGTGGTTCCGTGGTGGTGGCAGGTCCAAGGGTACAGCCACCTTCAGCAATCGGGACACAAGACTGAAATGAGAACAATGTGATAAAAAATAATAATTTAATAGATGTGGAAAAAATTGTTGATGGTAATTTATGAATAGAAGCTACGAAGTCTTAGATTGGAGAAAAGTGACAAAGTATGAATCCTAGTATGAAACAACTACACAAAATGTTGAATTGTAAAGGGCATTCAGTTCTGCAGGCCTCTCTCAATACGCAATATTCTCTATCACTCTCTAACCGGTCACTTGTTTCAAAATTTAGCCCTCTTGCTTTGCTCGCAACGACAACTGTGTTTGCGAACTGACGCTGGACTGTTCAAAAAATTATGATCTGTGTAGCAACACAGAAAAGTCCTGTTTTTCACACATCAGTGAAATTTACTGAGATTAAACAATCATTGCCTTAAAAGTAGCAGAGGAAGCCATTTTTGTAATGAGCGTTTTATTAGTGGAGATTAATAAAAAAATCTTTCTCATTTTTCTTCCTAACGACTCTGTCATTAATAAAAAATTTAAGCGAACGTCCAATGATCTACTTAATAAAATTCTTAAATTCAATGACACCAACGCACAGCTTAAACCGCTTGGAATAAAAGCATGAAATGTTGCACAAGAGTTACATATAAAACGAAAGTGAACATTAAATAAGGATTTTCGATAATTCATGTCCTACCCTAAAGGGATTAGATCAGGGATGAAAGTTTAAATGGAAGTTTGTCATTTTTGCCGATAGTAAATCTTATCGGGCACATGGCATTGTAATCTACATACGAGTAATAGCGCCTCTTCACAATCGGTGATCATAGACGATTACCCGCGAGCACGATTGTGTGGAGGGCGTAGTCGTCTGTAGTCACCGATCATCGGACTGGACTGGATTGGTCTATCCTCGCCATAAGCCATAAGTCATAGCCATAAGATCGCGGCGATCGGTGAGTTGTCGGTTTTTCGGGCACGCATTGCTCAAACACCACCATCTTCTTTTCTTCCATTATTTTTTACGACTATTCGTTCAATCGTGTTTTGATAATGGTTGTATACCGTAATTAAATAAATGGTAGCGGCAGTAATAGACTCCGTCTTGAATGTTTGCCGCTCAATAAATAAGTAACGGATGGTCAACGACGAACCACATTGCTCGCACGATGATCGTGCCGATTACATACGGTCACACGATTAACGATCATCGCCGATTGTGAAGAGGAGCCGTTAAATTCATATATATAAAACAAAATGTAAAGTCACTCAAAACTCACCCTAATCTCAGGATCGAACTCGAAGCCATCACTACAGTACAGCTGTATCGATGTACCACCAGCACACATATAGAAGGAATGGCACAATTCTGGATGAGCCACATTTCCAAACTGACCCGAAGGACAGATTGGCGTTGGTTCTTCCGTGGTCACTTTAGTGGTTGTCGTTTCTAGGTTACTTGGTGCAGTGGGGTCTATTTCTGGACTTTCTGATGTTTTAGTACCGAGCGTGCAACCTCCTTCGGCTATGAGAACACATTCCTAAAAAAAAAAAAGGTTTAGTGAGATTTGACTTGAAAATGTATGACAACAATCATCATCACCAGCGATTTGCTTCTGGATTTAGGCCTCTCCAATCGCACGCCATTTAGCTCGATCGTCGGCTATTCCAGCTGCTACCAGCCACCCTGCGTAGATCAGGCCACTCCACCTAGCCTGAGGGCATCCCACCTTTGACGATTTGCGGTCTCCACTCAAGAACACATCAATCCCAACGGTCGTCGGCTCTACAGATAACATGGCCGGTCCATTGCCAATTCAGTTTGGTTATTCTGTGGTCTATGTCGACTACAATTAAATTTCTTATTCCGGTTTCATTCGATTAGACATTTCACAACTAAAATATTTTTCCTTGTTAGGGTAAAAGGTCCTTTTCACGTTTGTAATATTTGATTTTAAAAGACTTTCATAAGAAATCACTTACTTTAGTTTCCGGATCAAACTCAAATCCATCTGCACAGGTGAGTTGCAATGGTGTGCCACTAAGACACAAGAAGTATTTGTTGCACAATTCTGGGTGTGGTACGTTTCCAAATATGCCCAAAGGACAGGGGTCGAATGGTTCTACCGTAGTAGTTTCTGCTTCTTCCACAGTTGTAGACAACACTGTTGTTGGATCAGATTCTTCTGCAGTCGTTGTAGAAGCAGTTGAGATGTCAGATTCTCCTGAAGCTGCATCTACTGTAGTTAGTTCAATATTTTCTGGAATTGTAACCTCTGTTGTTGTGTCTGATTCTCCAACTGTCGTAGGAACTGTTGTTGGGTCAGATTCTCCAACAGTCGTAGGAACTGTTGTTGGGTCAGATTCTCCAACAGTGATCGGAAGTGTTGTTGGATCAGACTCTCCAACAGTGGTCGGAACTGTTGTTGGGTCAAATTCTCCAATAGTCGTAGGAATTGCTGTTGAGTCAGATTCTCCAATAGTCGTAGGAACTGTCGTTACGTCAGATTCTCCAACAGTGGTTGGAAGTGTTGTTGGGTCATAATCTCCAACAGTGGTCGGAACTGTTGTTGGGTCAGATTCTCCGACAGTGGCCGGAACTGTTGTTGGGTCGGATTCTCCAACTGTCGTAGGCACGGTTGTTGGGTCAGATTCTCCAACAGTAGTAGGAACTGTTGTTGGGTCAGATTCTCCAACAGTGGTCGGAAGTGTTGTTAGGTCAGACTCTCCAACAGTGGTCGGAACTGTTGTTGGGTCAAATTCTCCAATAGTCGTAGGAATTGCTGTTGAGTCAGATTCTCCAATAGTCGTAGGAACTGTCGTTACGTCAGATTCTCCAACAGTGGTTGGAAGTGTTGTTGGGTCATAATCTCCAACAGTCGTAGGAACTGTTGTTGGGTCAGATTCTCCAACAGTGGTCGGAACTGTTGTTGGGGCAGATTCTCCAATAGTCGTAGGAACTGTTGTTGGATCAGATTCTCCAATAGTCGTAGGAACTGTTGTTGGGTCAGATTCTCCAACAGTGGTTGGAAGTGTTGTTGGGTCAGATTCTCCAACAGTGGTCGGAACTGTTGTTGGGTCAGATTCTCCAACAGTGTTCGGTACTGTTGTTGGGTCAGATTCTCCAACAGTGGTAGGAACTGTTGTTGGGTCAGATTCTCCATTAGTCGTAGGAACTGTTGTTGGATCAGGTTCTTCTGGAGCCATTGTAACTACTGTCGTTGTGTCTGATTCTCCTGGATTTATAACAACTGTTGTAGTTTCTGACTCATCGCTCTCCGGAGTCGTAGGCACTGATGAAGACGACTGGAGGCTTTCGGAAGTCGTTTCGAGTTCGTTTGGAGTCGTGCCTTGACTGTACGTGCAGCCGCCCTCAGCTATTAGAACGCACGTCTGAAAAGAAAAAGAAAATGTTTCTCATATAGTAATCGAGACTTAAACATAACTCAAATGTGGGCGTACTATAGGTACACCTCTGCCTAACTCTTCGGGGATTACAGGCGTGATATGTTGTTATTTAGTAACAAACTTATTCAGCAACCTGTATACATTCTAAAAGACAGAAGTTAATTAAAACCAACCTTTATATAGTTGTTCTATTTGGAATCACATATATTTAGATGCTGCTGACTAACTTTCGGGCAACCTTGTGTAACTTTTGACGTTCAAAACGTGCTGATTCTCAACCTCATAATTTATACAAACGTTTTTTATTTAAATTTTAATCCTTCCCGTTTCTAAAACTTCTGTCGCCAAATCTCATGTTGTCTAATTATATTAAGGGGGATGCGCTAAGGAAGCGGGCGAATCATCATCATTAGAATCAGCATTACAACTGTCTAAGTTCATAAAATCCTACTGAATAATTATTTAAGAAATAGTCATTCAATAGGGTTTTACGAAGAGAGTTATTTGTATTGCCGGTTCTAATGATTATAATTCTGTAAAACCATATTTTTTACGGCCGCGAATCATATTTAGATCAACATAAAACCTATTACTTACCTGCAAATTGCAAAAAACTTAATAAAATTTGAATTTCGCGGGCTACCTTAGTACATCCCCTTAATATGATTAACTGTGGTACAGTCAGCGACAAAAGTCGTTTGAGATTAAGAGTTGTATTGATGATTATTTTTCATTATAAGTAATTCTGTAAATACACATTGTATGAAAATTTGAATTTCGCGAGCTACCTTAGCGTATCCCCCATAAAATAGATAAAATTGTCATTAAGGAAATTAGGGGTTAATCTTTGAGTAACCCAACAGGAACTCACCTTCAACTGCGGATTAAACTCAAACCCTTCACTGCAGAACAGTTGTATCGGCTGCCCACCGGCACACATATAGAATGAGTTGCAGATATCCGGGTGAGGAACGTTACCCCAAATGCCAGACGGGCACAGTGAGCTGTCGGGGTCCAGTGTGGTTGGTTCAGGAGTCGTGGTGGTGGAGGTGAAGGTGCAACCGCCTTCCGCAATGAGGACGCATGTCTGGAAATAATTGGTTGTTGGATTATGTATTTTTATTTACTGTAGGTACATTTTATGTGAAGAAAGTATAATGCGTTTATTGGCATTAAAACAAAAAACTGGCCAAGTGCGAGTCGGACTCGCGCACGAAGGGTTCCGTACCATTACCTATAAAAATGGCAAAACAATCACGTTTGTTGTATGGGACCCCCCCTTAAATATTTGTTTTATTTTAATTGAATTATATATTTTTAATCTGAATAAATAAATAAATAAATAAAAATAAAAAGGTTTATTGCAGAAACTTGTACAACTTTTACAGTAACTCTTACATAGGGACCTCCTTTTAATTTAATATACCTGTGCTAGGAGATCCCGCTCTCCAATGGCAAAATATAATTGGTAAAAGTGATGTACAATATGAAAATAGAATTGAAACAAGTAAAATCCCAAATTAAACAGACAAGACTTGAACTATAACTAAATAAAAAAAAACTTAGATATATATTCTAAAATAGTATGTATGGGTGAGTGAATGTGTGTGTGTGTGTGTGCATGTGTATGTGTGCATGTGAGTGTGTGTATTTGTGTGTCTATATTTCAACTCATATTGACGAAGCTTGCAGCAATAATTCAATGTCATCATAGGTCTTCAGTTTTAGCCATTGGACTATTGCCTTTTTGCAGTCTTTAGTACTCGTAGTCATTGGATTTATGTTAATTATTTTATTTATTTTATTATAAAGGGCAGCGGATTTTTTGTTGAATTGCCTTTTGGCATATGCAGTTTTAACGTATTTTTCTGGTGCAACACTGTATTTTCTTCTTCTTTCTTGATGGTGAGGGTCATAGGGCAGGACTTTGTGTAATTTTAGGCCAGCAAGTAGTACATATAATTTCCTGACTGTGAGAATACCGCTAAGAGAGTATAATTCATTGGTTGGGAATCTGTAAGGTTTGGTATACATGACCTTGATAAGAGATCTCTGTGCTCTCTCTAGCTCAAGAAACTTTCGTTTTTGTTGCACCACCCCACACGGGTATGCAGTAGCTAAGAATTGGTTGAGCCAGAGAGACATAGATTTCATTTAACATTTTTTTAGTTGTCGCATGTCTTAGGTTCTTAAATATCCAGATAAGTTTTCTCATGCGGGCCATGACCATATCTGTATGAGTATGCCAGGATAACCGCTGATCAACGATTATACCTAGGTATTTTATGTGAGTCACTTTTTCAATATTTTTACAAGAACAGTTTGTGCTAGATATATTATGACAAGTGTGAATTTAGAGAGTTACGTTAGGTCCAGGTTGAGTGTTGTTGTAAATTGTAAATGCAATATATTTTGTTTTAGAAATATTTAGTGTAAGAAGATGTGAGTTCAACTAGTTAGCAATTTTGGAAAGACCCTTTTCAGCAGATTGATAAACGGATTCCCATGTATCACCAGAGAATACAATAGCAGTGTCATCTGCATATGAGAAAACGCGACCATTATCTAGCATCATTTTGCAGAGATGGTTTATGTTTATTAAGAATAGAGTGGGGCCCAGTACGCTACCCTGCGGAACGCCGTAGGTTACATAAGACTCATTACTAATATACTCTCCTACCTTAACCGTTTGACTACGATCCCGCAGATAATCTATTAGTAATGCTAACGGGTATCCTCTTATGCCTATACCCTCCAGACTACGCACAAGAATGGGGACAGAAACGGTATCGAAAGCTTTTTTCAAATCAAGAAATACAGTTAGACATCTTTTCCCTGAATCTACTAGGTTAACAATATGAGTGGTTAATGCTGTAACTGCGTCTTCCGTAGATAATTTTTGCCTAAACCCATATTGAGCATGTGAAATAATGTTATATTTATTAGTGTAGCTGGTTAGTCTTAAGTTAATTAGCTTTTCGATGATTTTAGATATTGCAGGTAAGACAGAGATAGGTCTGTAGTTGCTAACGTCATCTCTGTCTCCACCCTTGTGTACAGGAGTAATTATGGCTTGCTTCAGAGCTGGTGGGAATTTACCTTGGCTAAAACACAAGTTAGCAAGATGCGAAATTAAGGGTACGACCAATTCATGGGCAGTTTTTAAAAATTTGGTTGTGTTATTATCCCAGCCTGGAGCACTTTCATATTTAAGACCCATTAGCACGTTATAGACTTCTCTAGGATCCGTTTCGAGAAGCACCAAGGAGGAAGCCTGTGAATTTATTAAATGATCTGAATCGAGTTGAAGTTGTGATTGGTTTGCGGAGGTAATGTCTTCAGCCAGGGTTTTCAAAAAAAAAATATAACTAAATATTCTGTGAATATTTCAAGCGTCTACATGTTGCCGTTATCAATATCGATCAAAAACGAGCAACAAAATCTTGTTTGTTGTATGGGGGCTCCCATCCCTCCCTTAAATATTTATTTTATTCTGCTTTTTAGTATTTGTTGTTATAGTGGCAACAGAAATACATCATCTGTGAAAATTACAACTATCTAGCTATCACGGTTCATGAGATACAGCCTCGCGACAGACGGACAGACAGACAGACAGACAGACCGACAGACAGACAGACAGACAGATGGCGGAGCCTTAGTAATAAGGTTCCTGTTTTACCCTTTGGGTACGGAATCCTAAAAACTGGCCAAGTGCGTCTCGGATTACGCACAATGAAGGGTTCCGTAGTTGGAATGAATTTATCCCAAGAACAAACTTAACATTGTAGTTAAAAAACTTGTTCCCCCATACAAACCAACTGCAAATTAAAGTTTGTACGCACATATTGAGAGATTTACCATGTTATTTTAAGACCAAAGACTTCTTACTGGTCTTCCTGGAAACTATAAGAACAGTACACTACTTTCTGTATTTTTTTTTTAATTTAGTCTCAGATGGTTCGGAGAGAAGGCGTCAGGAATGGTAAAATTTCATATATTTTGTTAAATATCTTTAAAACTGTTTATTTTAAAATTATAAAGACAAAAATATTTAAGACGTACAGTTTGAACCACTTTTTTTAATTTGTCTCCCAAAAGTGACGCTCTTATTCAATTACGTTACAAGTCCGTGTTTGGGTCACCGAAATTCATGTGAACCAAATTTCAAAATCGGGACAGCCAGACAGACACACGAGTAATCCTATACGCGTTCCGTTGGGTTCCGTTTTTCATTCGGACTTACGGAACCCTAAAAACACCTTAACTATGAGAACAGAAAGAAAACAAAGCTTATGTACTCGTAATGCCAAAAGGGCCTCAGTTCAGCATAATGTCAGATATCAAGGTATACCACTATGAACTCAGTTATCATTTACTACTAAGTAGGGATAAATAAAGTTAGTTTCTAGTTTACTCTAAGATTAGACATTTTGAATATGTCGATTTTTTTTTATGTGTAACATCATTCAGTGATTTCTTGAAAAGGGACGGAAGTGACAGTTTGAACATGGCATATTTGAAACAAAGAAATATAATTTTATTTGTCACAGAAACACGTGCAAGATATATGAAAACATAAACTGGTAAAACAAATAGTCGGCAGCTGCACGTCATGACTGTGACACTCCGGCTTGCACTCAGCATGATGCTGTGCTATGGGGGACCCACAGCACAGCGCTGATTTTCAGTGGTCACCCGAAAAATACGTACGGAACCCAAGTCAGGTTTAAATGAGTTGTACATAATAGCTAACAAAATAAAATAAAACAAACAGTACTTAGAATAGAATGCCTATACAACCAAATATATAAGAATAAATATGATTAAAAAACATAAAAAAAAATAATCCGCTGGCATCACCATGCATAAATAAAGTAGGTACCTACCTAAAACATTTATTTCATTCGTAACACGGGAATATCAAGTGTTTTGTCTCGCTTGCACCCTGTCCTGCGCACCCGCACACAAAATAAATAATAAGGTAAAGACTACAGAACTTGCATTTCCCGATTGCGTCTATGAGCGTGGTGACGTATTGTGACTGTAGTTATCGAGCCGGGCGCCCGCTCATTGGCCCGCTCGCTCTTTTTTTTTTTTTGGCTTCGCACGGTTTGTGCATTTAGCCAGTGTCATGTAAAATTAGGTAACAAGTACAAAGTTATAATAATTATGAAATGAACTCCACTCAATGCATGATAAAGATGATTGATGATATCCCGCCCCGCTCCCCTTGAGTTTAAGTAAAGACGCGGCACTTTACTGAAACCTCGCGCGGACTTCTTGAGAGAACTTAAAGTGATGTTGCACTGTTTTGTTTCATTTGCCTACATTAATGCAGGTTCACGAACACTTAATGGTTAATAATCCACCACTATTACACATTAATATTCGGCTAAACACAAATTTTAGAAAATAAAACAAAACTGCTAACATGACGCTTCACTTTCCCGCCAAGAATCCCCGCTCGCTCTATTTAAGTTCTTTAAAATAGCATGGAATTAGTAAGATACTGTAAGTAGAGGAAGTCGAACTTCGACCAGTGGGCGACAACTAGTAATGAATAATTAATTAATCTAATTAATACCCCGCCTGCCACGTTGGTCTTGTGGTCGCAAGCACGACTGCTGAGCATGAGGTCCCGGGTTCGATTCCCAGGTCAGGCAAAGTGATATTGGGATTTCTCATTAGGAATTTCTCAGAAGCAGCCCGGAGTCTGGATTTGTGCCCGGTTGATGGCAATAGGCTCGCCCCCTATTACATGGGACTTAAACATAACTGGCGAAATGTGGGTGTACTATTAGGTACACCTCTGCCTAACCCTTCGGGGATTACAGGCGTGATGTTATGTTGTCAAATTAATATTTTAGTATTTAGTTTTTTTTTAATTTTCAAGTTACTTTCTGTTGCTGCTCAGTTGCTTATTACCAAGGTGAGATATCAGATGTTACACGTCCTATGCGACTACTGTATGACTAGCTCCGAGTTTTTTTTTAATACCTACTTACTAGATAACTAAAGTAGCAATAGTAAATTCCACATTTTTTGGTTCAATTAAGAAATCAATTCAGAATCTCAGATAATAATTAAATTCTCTCAAGGTTAGAAGAAAAAATTACCAAATTATTAATTTATGTGTAAAAGATCCTTCACGGCAAAACCGATGCTCCTGAATTGCATTACAAACTACCCCATCTTTTCGCTCCTATTAACTATAACCGTAGTAGGAGGCACAGATTGTTCGCCTTGCCTTGGAATCGAACCGTCGCTCGAGCCCAGTGTCCTGTCCCTTGCAAACTCTCTACGCTCATCGCCCTCTTCGATGCTAAGCCTCTCTGTGATTTTTTCGCTGATGAATGGAAGAAGATCAATATGTCTGGAGTATTGTGAGATGAACGTGCTGTAGAGTAGTTGCATACTTTTGTTATGTGTTTGTGTCTTTAACTAATGTAATTAGCCTTGGACGTTTTATGTTAAAGTAAAAAATATATATATAGTTTTGAATAATCTAAGATTCTGTATTAAATCACAGTCCATTTGATAAAACTCAACTTATTTAAATCAAAACTCACCCCACTTTCAGGATTAAATTCAAATCCGTCACTGCAATACAGTTGTATGGCGTTTCCAGCCGCACACATATAGAAGGAATCACATCTATATTCATGGGGAATGTTACCCCACACACCAACTGGGCACAGTTCTGGGGGAGTCACACCCTCTGTGGTAGTCAGAGATGGATCTGGAGTCGTATTTGATAAGTCGGTCGTTGAATACAAGACTGTTGTTGATTCTGTCGAGTCGCCCAAAGTACAGCCGCCTGGAGCTATTTCGACGCATGTCTGTAAAAGAAAAGTATTACAATGTCTTATGTTTCATCTATGATGATTTCGTTACAAACTAAACAACAACGACAAAACATATTGATTTCTTTATATAATATAAAATGTATATTATTATTATATATAGTCACTCGTTTGACTAATCGGGATGCCAGTGCCACCAAGCGGCGGTAGACGGAGTCTAAAACATAAAGCTCGACCAAAGTTAAGTTCTGTTTGTCCGTGGCGGTCAAGGAGTGAACACGTTTAGAAACTGTCGCGCGTTCCGTTTACCTACAGTGTGTGCTAGTGTGATTAATTTTATCGTAAATTATAAATTGATTTAAACTGCAAACGATTTTTCTATTGCGCAATAACCAACACTTCCCATGGTATGCCCACAGTACTTTATAATATAGCCGATGATAACGAGAGACGTACCTTTTCCGTCTTAAAGATGATGTAAGTTCACATTAATATATTTTACACATAATCTCTCGGAATAAATTATCTACATGATAGTGAAAACCACATAAAAATTCGTTTGGTAGTTAAAAGTAACATTCATTTATAATATTTATAGATCAACTCAGCCTATAGCAATCCACTGCTGGACATAGGCCTCTCTCAGGCTGCGTCACAACACCCTGTCATCCGCAATATTTATAGATGTTATTAGTAAATTAAAGATAAAGACTAGCGATGCAGTTGTGAACTGTAGTGATTTGAAAGTTTAATGACTATAAATAAAACGACTACTACTAGGATTAGCTACATATGAATAGATAGTGTTGAAAGTGATATCGCAAATTAAAACAATGACAGCTGACGAAGATGTAGGTGTACCTATAAGAAAAAAACATACTGCTACTCTAAATAAATTAGAAAAAGATCAGCGCTGGTAGTCTGAAAGTCTTATACCAAGGGGTATCGTGTTACAGTAACGGGGTTATATATAGGCAGTCGCTCCATGTAATACTGGTATGCTGCTGAATTTGGTTAGACAGGAAACCGATCCCAAAATAGTTGGGAAAAGGCAGATGATGAAGAGCAGTATATAATGATGATGGCATTCATTATTAAAATTAAAAACTCACCTTAAGTTCAGGATCAAACTCGAATCCACCAGCACATTGCAACTTCACAGCTACTCCACTGACGCACAGGTAGAAAGAATTGCACAATTCTGGATGCGCAACATTCCCATAAGTGCCAGGAGGACACGGATTATTATCTTCTGTCGTTGGCTCGTCTGTCATCACCGTCGTTGAAACCTCTGTCGTAGAATAATCTGTCGTATCGGGATACTCTGTCGGATCTGTCCTTCCTGTTGAATAGTCATCATCTGTTGTTAATGTGGAATCTGTTGTCGAGTCATACTCGGTCGAATCTTCTGTCGTATAATAATCTGCGGTTGTCGAATCATAGTCCAATGTTGTTGATTCGTAGTCTGAAGTTGATGATTCCGTAGTAACGTCTGTTGTAGAATCATAATCTGACGTTGCGGAATTATCATTTTCAGTTGTCAAATAATCATTATCTTCCGTCATAGGATAATCTGTTGTTGAATAATCTTCCGTACTAGGATAGTCTGTTGAATAATCTTCCGGAGTAGGATAGTCTGTTGTTGAATCATCCTTATCTTCCGTCGTAGGATAGTCTGTTGTTGAATAATCTTCCGTCGTAGGATAGTCTGTTGTTGAATAATCTTCCGTAGTAGGATAGTCTGTTGTTGACAAATCATCCGTAGAAGGGTAGTCTGTTGTTGAATAATCATCCGTAGTAGGATAGTCTGTTGTTGAATCATCCGTTGTACTAGACTCATCCGTTGTTGGGGTTACTGTACTATACTCTTGCGTTGTTGGCGTGGTATGTTCTTCAGTTGTTGTGGGTGCCTCTGTTATGGGTTCTACAGTGGTCGGTACCTGTGTGGTAGGATCCGTAGGTTCCTGTGTAGTGGAATCATCTACTGGTGGCAGGTCCGTGGGTGTCTCAGTGGAAGGTTCCTGTATGGTAAAATATGGTTCTGTAGTTACTTCAGTTGTTGTATCAGGTTTATATGTTGTTATTGAATCTAGTGTTGTTAGAAAATATGTCGTAGGTATATGGGTAGGATTCAGTGTTGTAATTAGGTCTTGTGTTGTAGGTGTATCTGTGGTTGTCAGTGGCTACTTGTAGACTGTAGTGTTGAAGGCTCATTTGTTGTTGGTTCTTATGTAGAAGGTTCTAGTGTCGTTATTGTGGGTTAATCTGTAGTAGTAGGATCCGATGAAGTCTTGGGATCATACGTTGATGTTATATCGGTTATTGTGGGTAATTGTGAAGTAGGCAGTTCTGTTGTAATTGTTGTTGTTACCGCACCTGTAGTTGTAAGAACCTCTTTTGTAGCTGGTAATTTAGTTGTTGGTTCTAGTGTACTAGAATCATCTACTGTAATACATACTCTGTAACATACTATATGTATCGCTATTGACTGCCAAAATAAAATTAAAAAATATGTAGGTAGTTGGTTCACAAGTAATTGGCACTAGTGTGGTAGGATCATGTCTTATGGGTTTTACTGTGGTAGGCTCATAAAATGTTAACGGTACCTGAGTTGATGGCTCCCATGTTATCGGATCCAGTATTGTCGTCCTCGTGTAATCCGGAAGTGTTCCTGGCTCTTCCGTTGTAGTTGGCACTTCTGTCGTTGTTGGAACCTGTGTTGTGTGAAAAAACCATCAGTTATGGGTACAGAAGTTGTCGGTTCTTGTGTAATTGGCTCATATGTTGTGGAAGTGGGTACCTGGGTTATGGTAGTGGAATCTGTAACTGTGGTGGGTTCCTCTGTAGTTTCTGTGGTAGGTTCCTCAGTTGTTACTGGAATTGGTAATGTAACTGTAGTAGGTTCGTCTGTAGTAACTGAAGTGGGTTCGTGTATTGTAACAGTAGTAGGTTCTTCAGTCGTTACAGTGGTGGGTTCATCAAATGTAACTGTAGTCGATTCTTCTGTCGTTACAGTCGTGGGTTGGTCAGTTGTAACAGAAGTGGGTTCCTCAGTAGTTATAGTCGTTACTGTGGTGGGTTCCTCAGTTGTTACTGTAGTGGGTTCTTCAATTAGAACTGTAGTGGGTTCCTCAATTGGAACTGTAGTTTCCTCAGTGACACCTGTGGAGGGTTCCACAGTTGTTACTGTAGTCGATTCCTCTGTCGTCACAGTGGTAGGTTCCTCAGTTGTTACTGAAGTGGGTTTCTCAGTTATTACTGTAGTGGATTCCTCTGTAATTACAGTGGTGGGTTCTTCAGTTGCAACAGAAGTGGGTTCCTGAGTAGTTGTTGTTGTTACTGTGGCGGGTTCCTCAGTTGTTACTGTAGTGGGGTCTTCAGTTGGAACTATAGTGGATTCCTCTGTCATCACAGTAGTAGGTTCCTCCGTTGTTACTGTAGTGGGTTCCTCAGTCATTACTGTAGTGGATTCCTCTGTCGTTACAGTGGTGGGTTCTTCAGTTGCAACAGAAGTGGGTTTCTCAGTAGTTGTTGTTGTTACTGTCGCGGGTTCCTCATTTGTTTCTGTAGTGGGTTCCCCTGTCGTTACAGTGGTGGGTTCCTCAGTTGTTTCTGTACTGGGTTCTACAGTTGTTACTATAGTGGGTTCCTCTGTCATTACAGTGGTGGGTTCCTCAGTCTCAGTTGTTACTGTAGTGGATTCCTCGGTAATCACAGTGGTAGGTTCCTCAGTTGTTACTGTAGTGGGTTCCTCAGTCATTATTGTAGTGGATTCCTCTGTAGTTACAGTGGTGGGTTCTTCAGTTGTAACAGAAGTAGGTTCCTCAGTAGTTGTTGTTGTTACTGTGGTGGATTCCTCAGTTGTTACTGTGGTGGGTTCTTCAGTTGGAACTGTAGTGGGTTCCACAGTTGTTACTGTAGTGGATTCCTCTGTCATCATAGTAGTAGGTTCCTCCGTTGTTATTGTAGTGGGTTCCTCAGTCATTACTGTAGTGGATTCTTCTGTAGTAACAGTGGTAGGTTCTTCAGTTGTAAAAGAGGTGGGATCCTCAGTAGTTGTTGTTGTTACTGTGGTGGGTTCATCAGTTGTTATTGTAGTGGGTTCCTCAGTCATTACTGTAGTGGATTCCTCTGTAGTTACAGTGGTGGGTTCTTCAGTTGTAACAGAAGTGGGTTCCCCAGTAGTTGTTGTTGTTCCTGTGGCGGGTTCCTTAGTTGTTACTGTAGTGGGTTCTTCAGTTGTTACTGTAGTGGATTCCTCTGTCGTTACAGTGGTGGGTTCTTCAGTTGTAACAGAAGTGGGTTCCCCAATAGTTGTTGTTGTTACTGTGGCGGGTTCTTCAGTTGTTACTGTAGTGGGCTCTTCAGTTGGAACTGTAGTGGGTTCCACAATTGTTACTGTAGTGGATTCCTCGGTTGTAACAGTGGTAGGTTCCTCAGTTGTTACTATAGTGGGTTCCTCAGTCATTACTGTAGTGGATTCCTCTGTCGTTACGGTGGTGGGTTCTTCAGTTGTAACAGAAGTGGGTTCCCCAGTAGTTGTTGTTGTTACTGTGGCGGGTTCCTCAGTTGTTACTGTAGTGGGCTCTTCAGTTGGAACTGTAGTGGGTTCCACAATTGTTACTGTAGTGGATTCCTCGGTTATAACAGTGGTAGGTTCCTCAGTTGTTACTATAGTGGGTTCCTCAGTCATTACTGAAGTGGATTCTTCTGTAGTTACAGTGGTGGGTTCTTCAGTTGTAACAGAAGTGGGTTCCCCAGTAGTTGTTGTTGTTACTGTGGCGGGTTCCTCAGTTGTTACTGTAGTGGGTTCCTCAGTCATTACTGTAGTGGATTCCTCTGTCGTTACAGTGGTGGGTTCTTCAGTTGTAACAGAAGTGGGTTCCCCAGTAGTTGTTGTTGTTACTGTGGCGAGTTTCTCAGTTGTTACTGTAGTGGGCTCTTCAGTTGGAACTGTAGTGGGTTCCACAGTTGTTACTGAAGTGGATTCTTCTGTCATCATAGTAGTAGGTTCCTCCGTTGTTATTGTAGTGGGTTCTTCAGTCATTACTGTAGTGGATTCCTCTGTAGTTACAGTGGTGGGTTCTTCAGTTGTAACAGAAGTGGGTTCCCCAGTAGTTGTTGTTGTTACTGTGGCGGGTTCCTCAGTTGTTACTGTAGTGGGTTCTTCAGTTGGAACTGTAATGGGTTCCACAGTTGTTACTGTAGTGGATTCCTCTGTCATCATAGTAGTAGGTTCCTCCGTTGTTATTGTAGTGGGTTCCTCAGTCATTACTGTAGTGGATTCCTCTGTAGTTACAGTGGTGGGTTCTTCAGTCGTAACAGAAGTGGGTTCCCCAGTAGTTGTTGTTGTTCCTGTGGCGGGTTCCTCAGTTGTTACTGTAGTGAGTTCGTCAGTTGGAACTGTAGTGGGTTCCACAGTTGTTACTAAAGTGGATTCCTCTGTCATCACAGTAGTAGGTTCCTCCGTTGTTACTGTAGTGGGTTCCTCAGTCATTACTGTAGTGGATTCCTCAGTTGTTACTGTAGTGGGTTCTTCAGTTGTAACAGAAGTGGGTTCCCCAGTAGTTGTTGTTGTTACTGTGGCAGGTTCCTCAGTTGTTACTGTAGTGGGTTCTTCAGTTGGAACTGTAATGGGTTCCACAGTTGGTACTGTAGTGGATTCCTCGGTAATCACAGTGGTAGGTTCCTCAGTTGTTACTGTAGTGGGTTCCTCAGTCATTATTGTAGTGGATTCCTCTGTAGTTACAGTGGTGGGTTCTTCAGTTGTAACAGAAGTGGGTTCCTCAGTAGTTGTTGTTGTTACTGTGGCGGGTTCCTCAGTTGTTACTGTAGTGGATTCCTCTGTCATCACAGTAGTAGGTTCCTCCGTTGTTACTGTAGTGGGTTCCTCAGTCATTACTGTAGTGGATTCCTCTGTCGTTACAGTGGTGGGTTCTTCAGTTGTAACAGAAGTGGGTTCCCCAGTAGTTGTTGTTGTTACTGTGGCGGGTTCCTCAGTTGTTACTGTAGTGGGCTCTTCAGTTGGAACTGTAGTGGGTTCCACAGTTGTTACTGTAGTGGATTCCTCTGTCATCATAGTAGTAGGTTCCTCCGTTGTTATTGTAGTGGGTTCCTCAGTCATTACTGTAGTGGATTCCTCTGTAGTTGCAGTGGTGGGTTCTTCAGTTGTAACAGAAGTGGGTTCCCCAGTAGTTGTTGTTGTTACTGTGGCGGGTTCCTCAGTTGTTACTGTAGTGGGTTCGTCAGTTGGAACTGTAGTGGGTTCCACAGTTGTTACTAAAGTGGATTCCTCTGTCATCACAGTAGAAGGTTCCTCCGTTGTTACTGTAGTGGGTTCCTCAGTCATTACTGTAGTGGATTCCTCTGTCGTTACAGTGGTGGGTTCGTCAGTTGTAACAGAAGTGGGTTCCCCAGTAGTTGTTGTTGTTACTGTGGCGGGTTCCTCAGTTGTTACTGTAGTGGGTTCTTCAGTTGGAACTGTAATGGGTTCCTCAGTTGTTACTGTAGTGGGTTTCTCAGTCATTATTGTAGTGGATTCCTCTGTAGTTACAGTGGTGGGTTCTTCAGTTGTAACAGAAGTGGGTTCCTCAGTAGTTGTTGTTGTTACTGTGGCGGGTTCCTCAGTTGTTACTGTAGTGGGTTCTTCAGTTGGAACTGTAGTGGGTTCCACAGTTGTTACTGTAGTGGATTCCTCTGTCATCACAGTAGTAGATTCTTCCGTTGTTACTGTAGTGGGTTTGTAAGTCATTCCTGTAGTGGATTCCTCTGTCGTTACAGTGGTGTGTTCTTCTCTTGTCACAGAAGTGGGTTCCTCAGTAGTTTTCGTTGTTACAGTCATGGGTTCCTCAGTTGTTACTGTAGTGGGTGCCTCTGTCATTACAGTGGTGGGTTCGTCAATCTCAGTTGTTATTGTAGTGGATTCATCGGTAATCACAGTGGTAGGTTCCTCAGTTGTAACTGTACTTGGTTCCTCAGTCATTACTGTAGTTGATTCCTCTGTAGTAACAGTGGTGGGTTCTTCAGCTGTAACAGAAGTGGGTTCCCCAGTAGTTGTTGTTGTTACTGTGGCGGGTTCCTCAGTTGTTACTGTAGTGGGTTCCTCAGTTGTTACTGTAGTGGGTTCCTCAGTTGTTCCTGTAGTAGATTCCTCTGTCATAACAGTAGTGGGTTCCTCAGTTGTAACTGTAGTAGATTCCTCTGTCATTACAGTAGTGGGTTCCTCAGTTGTTACTGTAGTGGGTTCTTCAGTTGTAACAGAAGTGGGTTCCTCAGTAGTTGTTGTTGTTACTGTGGCGGGTTCCTCAGTAGTTGTTGTTGTTACTGTGGCGGGTTCCTCAGTCGTTACAGTGGTGGGTTTCTCAGTCTCAGTTGTTACTGTAGTGGATTCTTCTGTCATCACAGTGGTAGGCTCCTCAGTTGTTACTATAGTGGGTTCCTCAGTCATTACTGTAGTGGACTCATCTGTAGTTAAAGTGGTGGGTTCTTTAGTTGTAGCAGAAGTGGGTTCCTCAGTAGTTGCTGTTGTAACTGTGGTGGGTTTGTCAGTTGTTACTGTAGTAGGTTCTTCAGTCGGGACTGTAGTGGGTTCCACAGTTGTTACTGTTGTGGATTCCTCCGTCATCACAGTGGTAGATTCCTCAGTTGTTACTGTAGTGGGTTCGTAAGTCATTCCTGTAGTGGATTCCTCTGTCGTTACAGTGGTGTGTTCTTCTGTTGTCACAGAAGTGGGTTCCTCAGTAGTTGTCGTTGTTACAGTCATGGGTTCCTCAGTTGTTACTGTAGTGGGTGCCTCTGTCATTACAGTGGTGGGTTCGTCAATCTCAGTTGTTATTGTAGTGGATTCATCGGTAATCACAGTGGTAGGTTCCTCAGTTGTAACTGTACTTGGTTCCTCAGTCATTACTGTAGTTGATTCCTCTGTAGTAACAGTGGTGGGTTCTTCAGTTGTAACAGAAGTGGGTTCCCCAGTAGTTGTTGTTGTTACTGTGGCGGGTTCCTCAGTTGTTACTGTAGTGGGTTCCTCAGTTGTTACTGTAGTGGGTTCCTCAGTTGTTCCTGTAGTAGATTCCTCTGTCATAACAGTAGTGGGTTCCTTAGTTGTAACTGTAGTAGATTCCTCTGTCATTACAGTAGTGGGTTCCTCAGTTGTTACTGTAGTGGGTTCTTCAGTTGTAACAGAAGTGGGTTCCTCCTCAGTAGTTGTTGTTGTCACTGTGGCGGGTTCCTCAGTAGTTGTTGTTGTTACTGTGGCGGGTTCCTCAGTCGTTACAGTGGTGGGTTTCTCAGTCTCAGTTGTTACTGTAGTGGATTCTTCTGTCATCACAGTGGTAGGTTCCTCAGTTGTTACTATAGTGGGTTCCTCAGTCATTACTGTAGTGGACTCATCTGTAGTTAAAGTGGTGGGTTCTTTAGTTGTAGCAGAAGTGGGTTCCTCAGTAGTTGCTGTTGTAACTGTGGTGGGTTTGTCAGTTGTTACTGTAGTAGGTTCTTCAGTCGGGACTGTAGTGGGTTCCACAGTTGTTACTGTTGTGGATTCCTCCGTCATCACAGTGGTAGGTTCCTCAGTTGTTACTGTAGTGGGTTCCTCAGTCATTACTGTAGTAGATTCTTCTGTCGTAACAGTGGTGGGTTCCTCAGTCGTCACTGTAGTGGGTTCCCCTGTCGTTACAGTGGTTGGTTCCTCAGTTGTTACTGTAGTGGATTCCTCGGTAATCGCAGTGGTAGGTTCTTCAGTTGTAACTGTAGTAGATTCCTCTGTCATTACAGTAGTGGGTTCCTCTGTCGTTACAGTGGTGGGTTCTTCAGTTATAACAGAAGTGGGTTCCTCAGTAGTTGTTGTTGTTACTGTGATGGGTTCCTCAGTCGTTACTGTAGTGGATTCCTCTGTCGTCACAGTGGTAGGTTCCTCAGTTGTTACTGTAGAGGGTTCCTCAGTAGGATCTGTAGTGGGTTCCTCTGTTGTGGTAGTAGTAGGTTCTTCTGTTGTTGTCACTGTGGTGGGTTCAGCAGTTGTAGGTCTAATAGTAGTGGATTCCTCTGTCGTCACAGTGGTAGGTTCCTCAGTTGTTACTGTAGAGGGTTCCTCAGTAGGATCTGTAGTGGGTTCCTCTGTTGTGGTAGTAGTAGGTTCTTCTGTTGTTGTCACTGTGGTGGGTTCAGCAGTTGTAGGTCTAATAGTAGTGAGTTCCTCTGTTGTGGTGGTGGTGGGTTCCTCTGTTGTGGTGGTGGTGGGTTCCTCTGTTGTGGTGGTGGGTTCCTCTGTTGTGGTGGTGGTGGGTTCCTCTGTTGTGGTGGTGGTGGGTTCCTCTGTTGTGGTGGTGGGTTCCTCTGTTATGGTGGTGGTGGGTTCCTCTGTTGTGGTGGTGGTGGGTTCCTCTGTTGTGGTGGTGGTGGGTTCCTCTGTTGTGGTGGTGGTGGGTTCCTCTGTTGTGGTGGTGGTGGGTTCCTCTGTTGTGGTGGTGGGTTCCCCTGTTGTTGTGGTGGTGGGTTCCTCTGTTGTGGTGGTGGTGGGTTCCTCTGTTGTGGTGGTGGTGGGTTCCTCTGTTGTGGTGGTGGTGGGTTCCTCTGTTGTGGTGGTGGGTTCCCCTGTTGTTGTGGTGGTGGGTTCCTCTGTTGTGGTGGTGGTGGGTTCCTCTTTTGTGGTGTTGTTGGGCTCCTCTGTTGTGATTATTGGTGTCTGTGTCGTTGTTGTTGTAGGTTCTTCAGTAGTTGTGGTTTCAGTGGGTGCTTGTGTTGTTGTCGTGGTGGTCACCTCTGCAGTAGTGGGTTGCTCCGTTGTCGTTGTAGTTGTTGTCATTGGAGCCTGAGTCGTCGATGCAACGTTACATTGCACCATGAACGGCCAACTGCAGAACTGGAATAAAAACAAAGTTGTTAATCATGTGTGGGCGTCCTGGGGGGCTCCTAGGGCGTCCCCTCTTGGTGTTTCCAATCACCTCTGCTTTATAAATACCATTTGTTAGTCACTTTTCACTCATCCTCTCAACATGACCAAACCATCTACGCATACTCTTTAAAAAATTTGTCACTACATCTTCTTTTAAACTTAACCGCTACTTATTATCTTGTAATTCATACTGTATTCTAATTCTATTAAATATCTAATCTATTTCATCATAATTCTCCTGCCCTCAGCCCAATATATTTGTGGTCGGCGCAACATGTCCCTTTCTTGCATACTTCTCTATTAGTCGTATCTCGGTAGTCGCCGCCTTTCTAGCTATATCACCTTTCACACAGTCCATCCATCGTTTCTTTGGTCTTCCATATAGCCATCGACATGCATACTCATAACTTTCCTCACGACATTTTCCTTATTCCTCCGCACCACATGCCCATACCATGACAACCGATTTCCGCACAGCTTTTCAGTCACCGGTGCCACTTTCAGACTTCCTCTTATGTACTCAAATCTAATCTATTTATTGTAACCTAATTTTATGATGTTATCATACCGCTTGTTTTGACCGATAAGTTGTATGAGTGGTGCTAACAGTAAAATATAAGTTGGGTATAAATAGATCAATTTAGTTACCTGTAAATTAAAATCGAACCAGGTCCCAGGCGCGCAGTTCATCTCAACTTTATTTCCATTAACACAACTGTAGAACTTCGCACAATCAGCCTCATGGGGCAGTAGAAGATGGACATTGAAGTCTTCTGGACAACCATTGGGAAGAAAACCTGGGGCTGGTGTTGTTGTTGTAGTTGTAGTCGTTGCAGTTGTTGTGA